>VDFB02114660.1:88419-113371 GCA_007258455.2 Sequoia sempervirens | reverse complement strand
TGGAGATATCATTTAGGTGTCTCACTTTGTGCTTTAGATTCATCCTTCTGATTATCCAATCCGACTGTAAGTTTTGTGACTACGATTGGATATTTTCTGTTATTCTACTAAAGATTTGAAGGATTTGAATGCAATATTCATATGTAATTTCAGATATTTATTCTAAAATTGTTATTAAATGTTTTCATTGAAATCTGTTTGCAAGTTATTGGGTAAAATGTAAAATCTGTTTGCATGCAAATTGTATGTTAAAACTTTTTGTGGAGAAAATTGGGAAAAATTGGGGGTTTTGAGTCAGATCGAGTTTGGCTCATTATAGTGGTATCAGAGCTTTGATCCTGCTAGCCTGTGGTGTTAGCGTTTGCATATCAGATTACAACAGTTGGTCTTCTACATTTGGAACTATGGATACAATTATGTTTCATGATTATATTTGTACCAGGTTTAATGAATATCACTCTCTTCCTAAGAAAATTCAAGATGTTCTCACCTTCAATCAGTTCTTGGGTGGACCAGAAGAAGAAGACGAAGAAATTGTGAGAAGGAAAGAAAAAAAGAAAGAAGAGATGAAAGATGAATCGCTACAAGATGATTTGCAGGTTACAAATGTTCCCGAAAGGCTTGAACAACAACGTGGCATTGGTCAAGAAAAGAGGCAAACAATGAGGAAAGCAACTCAGGTTCATTTCCGCAAAATGATGAGTTCGGTTTAGAATGTGATAAGTCAGCAGTTATTGACCAGCTTAGAGTAAATGAAGCTAGTTCCCTTAATAATGAAATGGAATACATTGATGTTGAGAAGGAACAATCAGCAGATGTGAAATCAAAAAGTATGGATCCAGAGGAGGATTTTCATAATGTTAAGGAAAGAGAACCACATGATGATTTTACAAAAGAGGGGCTCAAAAGTTTTTATGTGGGGGATATAAAAATTGCAATTGATAAACCCTTTGTGGATTCTATTGCTGCTCCGTTGGATGATCACAAAGTCATTTCCTCATTTATGCTTGAAGATTGCAAGGCATCTACAAATGAGGAGCATATGAAGATTGAAGAAGCTACAAACATGGGGGTTGCCAAATCAGCAGTGATTGATCAGCCACATGAAGGTATGGATTCTTTTGATGATCCATTGATGGAGCATAACATTATTTCATCAACTTTGCACAATAATGGCAAGGAATCAAATTGTGAGTTGAGTGGCCTTGAAGGTGGAAATGTTAATTCACATGAAGATAGCACAAATAGGAACGATAATTCTGATTTTCTGATTACAAACAGCAGTCTAATACCTCCACATAATCATGAGGTGATAGGTAAATCACATGATGATGACAATGTTATGGAATCCTCTAATGTTAGCATTGAAGTTTTGTGTGTTGAACATGAAGAATGTATTGTGAATTCAAGCTGCAAACAATCTGATTTTGTGCATCACGGCATAGAAGAGGTTAAGAGGGTGAATAGCAGGTGTAATGAGTGGTTGCAAAGAGCTAGAAGAGCAAAGATGTTGGCTGCTCAAGCAAAACAGTGCCTGCAGGATATCAAAGAAAAATTCAGCCACATGGATCGTGGAAGGCAACAACTAGGTACTTTCCTTCATCAAACTTCCGAACTTCAAAGGAACGGACATTCAGAAATTGAAGATAATGTGCATGATATTTATGGAGCCACCATTGACAAGTATGATGCAAATGTTGATTTCATGATCATAAACAATGATACATTGTCTTCACATGATTTTGGTAGTTACATGGTGATTGAAATGCTTCAAAGGGGTATCATTGGTAAGAGGCTTTATCTTTTTGATCTCCTATCTTTCATGAATAAGTATGAAATAGGGATGATAGATCCAAGGTACACAAGAGGTATGGCATTGCATGGTGGTTTTATTATTCCTTGCTTCACAAGATCATTATTATTGGAAGGACACATGGAATGTAAAGTTTTGATTTCAGCTAAGGCATTTTGTCTTAGAGAGTTGACTATAGAGACTAAGAGATTGCTGAACAAGAAGATCCTACAATTTGATAATGTTTGGTTTGTCATGGATACCACACCATGGAGTTGGATAGAAGCAAAAACCATACCAGCTAAGGAGGTGAAGGTATGGATTGGTTTTGTGACAGCTATGGTAGTTAGAAGAGCACATAACTTTCAGCTGGGCACACCTCTTAGACCGGCACTCATGGAGGAGCAACCTATCTGTGGAGAAGTTACAAGGAAAGGCAAGGAAGGCACCTCAGAAAGCTATGATCACAATTTTGATCCTCTTAATATGGACAAGCACGAAAAGCACCCGGATTTGTGGGTACTTGATGGGAGGTTTGTTTTTGAGAACAATCCTAAAACTTTATGTCATGCACATGAGTTGAGTCATTGGATTGATGAGACACCTCACTTGGTGAGCCAATTGAAGGCTCAATTCAGATTTATGAGAGAAGAGTTGGCATATATATCCCATGGGGTAGCAAGGGATGATGTTGGCACAAGTAATCTCAACTCAGATTTGAAGAAGTCCCTTTGCACTTTTGCATCCTTGGATAGACATCATGCTGTCCTAGTTTCCAGACCCGAGTTCTTCAAGAAAAAGATTGCGTTAATCATTATGGACAACAGTTCTCTAATCGGTACAGCTAGCAGCCTTGAGAAGGGAAGTATGATAGCTCTTGGAGAAAGTTTTCAGTATGGCACACACCTTGGGACAACAACCTATGATAGCATCTATGAAGGCGAACTTGAGAGGTACAAAACAAAGGCGGGTTTCGTGATGATAATCAGCCAATTTCTATCTTCTCATGGTCTCATTCATCTTGTTGGAATGCAAGAATGTATGATGAGTATTGAAGAACCACGTTGCACACAAGTGTTGTTATCAAGTAGTACTAGTCTTTGTATCATAACATCATCATTCTTTGATCATCCTTGGAGAGGATATATGGTATATAAAGAAAACATCACGGAGCATGTAGAAGACAGTAGTACTTCATGCTTGTACCATTGGGTTTTGAGTTACATCGCAAGGATACAAGGTTGTTCTACTTATCTGAGCAAGGAGTTTTCAGCCGTAGTTCATTGGGTTAGAATTCTCACTTTGATGATAGATGGTTGCTTCATACTACTGATCATAGAGATTTCAGTTTGGTTCTTCAGGATAACAGATGATTGGAGGATTTGGAAAGTTTGGGATCATCTTTTCTTTATTGAAGGTTGGTATTGCGATAAGATTCCCTCTTCCTTTGACATTGGAGATACTTGTTGCATCATTGTGAGTGGGATTATCAGCAGTATGTGGTGGATGGGTATGATTAATTATGTACCTATGATGATCATTCTTCACACCCATGAGAGTTCATTCCCACATAGATGGACTTTTGACATTGGTCATGGTAATTTATATGAAGCATCTCATTATGGGACTGATTTTAGACAATTTGGAGCAAGGTTTGAGGTATGGCTTGACAAGGCAACGAAAGCTAAGTTGAAAGAGCAACAAACGAAGCTTCATGATAAACAAAGGTCTTCTAGTTTTGAAATTGCAATTGTTGATGATCAATTCATTCATGAAGATATTGATTTTATTGATGACACTTATAGTGGATCAGCCACTACTGAGTTACCTTTGGTTAGTGATGAAGGCATCTACGATATATCTTTGGAGTTGTCACCTATTCCCTATGATATGACAGCTGTTCATTGGTATGATGGTAGCACAATCTTCAAGGATTCTTTATTGGTAAGTGGCTGTCCCGTTTGGGTTTCCATTTCACTTTCAGATTTAGCATGGTCTATAACAGCTATTGAGTTGCATGGGAGTGCGTGGAGACATGTCTACTTGATGGGCATTGCATATGAGGTGAATTTCTTTCTTATACATGGGTATGATGACACCATTGACATCATTCTTAATGTTGGTTTGAGTTACAATAGTGGTATTTGGTGGCCTAGTGAGTTGACCTATGTACGCACAAGAGATTTGAGCACCAGGCTCTACATTGATACTTTTGAGATTGACATTGGGCAACCTTATTAGAAGATGGTTTCTTCTAAGTTCTGCATGTTGGACCTTGATGTTGTTCCAGCGTCTTTTCAGGAGATAGATGTCATTCATGATGGTACTCTTCTTACTCTTGGAAGTAAGTTAAGATACTTGCAGTTACTAAGTAATAGAGGTCTTGTTGACACGGCTACAAGGGATAATGATGATGTTGTTACAAGACCAGCTCAACATGTTGTGAGTTGTGTGTCTTTTCCTAATGATGGTAGTATAGAGGTTACCAGAGTGGCACAACGGAAAGCGACGGGTGTTGGATTTCCAATTTATTCATGGGATCCAAGGGTAGTTCGCTTATGGATGGTGTGGATGCGTGAGATTCATTTCCGCAGTTCTTGGATGGCAAAGCTCACTAAACAATAGATGGTGGAGATCCCTGTGCACAATTTATATAGAGATGATTTTCAGAACTGGGCTCCAGGAGTTTATTTGTTGGACAATTGGCTTCACAGCTTGATAGGGCTTGACAGTGACAGGAGCTTCAGCTGTATACAGAGGATGCTGGTTGGAGTTCTTTCCAGGATCATTTGGGATTCGGGTGGTTGGCAGTCAGAGACAGATGATTTGTTCTTCAAATATCAGATGATATGGCAATTGAGAGATATTGCGGTAGCGATTGCTTGAGGACAAGCAATCTCGGGAAGGGAGGACTGTAATGTCCCCACTATTGAAGTGACCTCTTGGTGGTCATATTCTAGCCCATCCAACATTCCCGTGGGTTAGAGGGCATAATAAGGGGATGATAAGGAATAAGAATCTTCTAGAAAAGTTAGAAGATGTTTCTAGAAGAACTAGAATCTTTTAGAAAGGTTAGAAGATGTTTCTAGAAGACTAGAATCTTCTAGAAAGGTTAGAAGATGTTTCTAGAAGAACTAGAACCTTCTAGAAGAGTTAGAAGATGAATCTTCTAGAAGGGTTACAAGATGTTTCTAGAAGAACTAGAATCTTCTAGAAGGGCTAGAACCTTCTAGAAACTAGACCCTAGAGCGGCCTTGCCTTAAGGTCTTATTTAAAGGAGGCTAGGGTAAATGGGAAGACATGCTTAGTTTATGCTTGGTTATTATTTTCTCTTGGAGAATTATTGGAAGCTTTGGCTTTCAGTAGGTTTGAGGAAGGAAACCCTCGAGCTTGAAGGCAATGGACGGAAACCCATTGTCTGTTGGAGATATCATTTAGGTGTCTCACTTTGTGCTTTAGATTCATCCTTCTGATTATCCAATCCGACTGTAAGTTTTGTGACTACGATTGGATATTTTCTGTTATTCTACTAGATTTGAAGGATTTGAATGCAATATTCATATGTAATTTCAAATCTTTATTCTAAAATTGTTATTAAATGTTTTCATTGAAATCTGTTTGCAAGTTATTGGGTAAAATGTAAAATCTATTTGCATGCAAATTGTATGTTAAAACTTTTTGTGGAGAAAATTGGGAAAAATTGGGGGTTTTGAGTCAGATCGAGTTTGGCTCATTACAGAAAAACCCAGCCTCAAATGTATCTCTCTTATATATTGAATGAAATAGCAGCAATCAGCTTACAACATGACCAACTGAATAATAGCACCTCTCCTAGATGCCAATAAATCAGCTTACAAGTTTCAACACCTCTCCTAGATGCCAATATACAGAAAATTTCTGACCAATCTGCTCTTCAAAGGATAATAACCTGCTGTAAATAATCCAACTTCTTCTTGAAGAAGTGACTTGTTTTTATAGACAAAATAAGTCACAAAACAAGTCCACACTTCAACCTAAATATAGGCAGATATGCAGCCACAAGAAGATGCACAAGGTGGCAGTTCATGAGTCTATTTAAGGAATACAAACAGAGATTCTCATGCATGTCAATATGCAGATTCTCTTGCATGCCAGTTACACCTTGCATGTTGAATAAGACAATTTATGAGGTTGGCCAGTTGACACAATAATTTATTTAAGGAAGTTTCTTCTGACACAAGAAGATACCTCCTGCAACTACCAAGAAGGATAGGAGTTTGCTTACCCATTTTTGCTATCTATCATTCAAATCACGCTGATTGAGGAAGAATTTGAGGCTGTTATGATCCGTCTTTACCACAAATTTCCCACAAACCAAGTACTGTTTGAATTTGGCAAGGGCATGCATGATAGCCAACATCTCCTTGTCATAAATGGAGAAGTCTTCTCTGAATCGTTGAGCTTCCTACTCTCATATGCTATGGGATGCTTATTCTGCATCAAAATTGCTCCAATGCCCTCTCCTGAATCATCACACTCAAGTACGAAAGGAAGTGAGAAATTCAAAATAGCCAAAAAAGGACATGAACTCATTACCTCCTTAAGCTTATCGAAAGCTTTCTGCGCTATGGGATTCCAAGAAAATGCCCCTTTCTTCGTCAAATTGGTCAATGGAGCTGCGAGTTGTGTTAACCCTCTCACAAACCCCCTATAATAGTTGCATAGGTCCACAAATCCCCTTAATTGTGACAAGTTCCTTGGTCTTGGCCAATCCTGAATTGCCTTGACCTTCTCCTCATCAACACGAACCGCTTGAGCACTAATCTTATGCCCTAAATATAGAATTTCAGTCAATCCAAACTCACATTTTGACATCTTGGCATAAAATGAATGCTGCTGAAGTATGCCAAGTACCTCATCTATGTGCTTCAAGTGATCCTCCCATGTCCTGCTGTAGATTAAAATGTCATCAAAGAAAACTAAGACAATTTTTCTCAATTGTAGGATGAATACCTAGTTCATACATGATTGGAAGGTAGCGGGGCCATTGGTCAACCCTAATGGCATGACCAAGAACTCATAGTGCCCATAGTGACACTTGAAAGCCATCTTATGCACATCCTCCTCCCTTACTCTTATTTGATGATATCTCGAACGAAAATTAATCTTGGAGAAATATATTGCACTATGAAGCTCATCTATCAACTCATCGATCCTGGGGATGGGATAGCGGTTCTTGATTGTCTCCTTATTGAGTGTTCTATAGTCAATGCACATCCTCAACGTCCCATCCTTCTTCTTGACCAACATCATGGATGAAGTAAAAGGGCTGTCGGATGTGCCCCATGTCTAATAACTCCTTGATTGCCTTCTCAATCTGGGATGTCGGTAAGGGGTAGTGATCGCGGGATTGTCTCCCTCTTCAAGCTCAATTGCATGCTAAAATTCCCTATCAAGTAGTAATCCTGAGGGAATCTCTCGAAACACCTTACACCTCTTGTCTAGGATGGATTGGATAATCCTGAGGGAATTACCGACATTCTGGGATGTCGGTAAGGGGTAGTGATCACAAGATTGTCTCCCTCTTCAAGCTCAATTGCATGCTAAAATTCCCTATCAAGTAGTAATCCTGAGGGAATCTCTCGAAACACCTTACACCTCTTGTCTAGGATGGATTGGATATCAATGGGATAGGGTCCCCCTTCTTTCAGTGGACTTGTATCTATGATCAAACACTCTGTTGCCCAAGCAATCTCATCTCTATGAAAGGATATCTCCATCCTCTTAGCTGAAACTACCATAGGACCTCCCTTGGATAGGCCTCGAAGGACGATCTCCTTCCTATCACATTTGAACTTCAACTCCATGGTTTGGTAGTTTGTTGTGTACTCCCCAAGTGAATGTAACCATTGCACCCCCAAAACCACATCAGTATCTCCAATGTCAACTATGTAGAAGTCGTCTCACACCCTGTATCCCCCTAGGATCAACTCCATTTGCAAAATTTGATGGGTGTAAGGAAGAATGTTGCCTCTTGCTGCTGAAACATCAAACCTTTCAAAGTCTTCTGTCTTCAATACCATCTTGGCTATTGTCCTTTCGTCAATGAAATTATGAGTGGCTCCACTATCAATTAGTACTGTCACTCTCTAACCTTGAAGAACCCCTCTAACATGAAGAGAATGATATTATGGTGCCCCTAAAAGTATTGCAAGAGTGTCTCTTGTATGTTCTCCCTCTGTGGTCACCACGTGTTCATCCTCGTTGGTGGCCTCCTCGGATTCACCACCTTCATCCTCCGCCTCATCATTGAAAATTACCTCAATATAGTAGATTTGTCCTTTCCCCCAACATCTATGGCTTGTGCTCCATGACTCCTTACAATCAAAGCATAATTTTCTCCTTCAAAGCTCATTCTTAGACCTGTCCATCCCACTAGGTCTCGGTGGCGCAAACTTGGGTTGTTGGAGTAGCTTTGTGGAAAGGCTTCTTTGGGTGCCCTGTTGGTGTATTCTTGATCATAAATTTGTTCTTTGTGGTGGAGTCCTCAAGACTTAAGGCTCTTCGAATAGTCTCTTCCAATGAAACCGGCTCTAACACTCTCACCAAACCACGGAAAGGCTCTGATAGCCCCTTAATGAACAAGAACATGAGTGTTCTATTTGTCACATCGGGGACCATAACAACAAGTCTTTGAAATTCTGACACATAATCATCTACAGTCCCCTGTTGCGTTAAATGCGTGAACTCCTTGAAGTATGTCTCTGGATCTCTTTTGTTGAACTTTTCTATGAGCTTTTGTGTGAAATCAGCATCTGTATTGACAAGATTAAACCCTTGTGTCACGATTCCATGATGCCACCATTCATGAGCTATACCTTCCAAAGAATGGCAAACTTGATTGCTTCATCTTCAGACATTGGGCTGAGTGAAAAGTATGTGTCTTGCTTTTGTACCCATGCTCGTGCCATCACTTTCCTCGAACCATCAAAAGTTGGGAGAGTCAACTTGCTCAGCCTATGCTGCAGATCTCTATTGGAATGGTATGCTGGTTGTCCCCCTTTTGATCCATTCCTTGCATTGTGAAACTGAATAAATGGAATTTGGCTTCTCATATTCGGATCAAGCTGTGCATAGGCATCTATGCTTGCATTGACATCACCTTCGACAAGTTTTTGCTCCTCTCCTCCATTTGTGGGTCCATTTTTGGGCAAGAATGATGGTTGTGTGGGGCGGGTAGCCTTATTGCTCTGAGTTTCAGATCCAGCCTTATTGCTCTGAGTTTCAGATCCATTTTGATTTAAATGGCTGCCTTCTGGGCCATGATTTGTCGTAGATCTAAAAGGGTCAGTCATTGTATTCATGGTCTGCATAAGCATGTTCATCATCTATGATGTTTGCTCCTGTTGTTTGGCCATTTGCTTTTGCATTTGAGCCATTTGTTTCAGGAAAGTTTCCCATTGTTCATCCCTATCAACCATCTTCTTACCTCTTCCTCCTATTCTAGATGACTCAACTTCCGCCTTTCTTCTTTCCCTCTCAATGGCTCGCTGATCCCTTTGACTTGGTTGCATAAAATACCCTTAGGCTGGCAGGATTTGATGCTTTGATACCACTATAATATGCCAGGTCAGATAATGAACGGAAATGTGCCCTTTGTGACCCAAATTTACTGACTACCCTATTCACATACACAGTAGTGGGTAATGAATAGGAACATATTTGCTTCATACACAGATTGGAATATTCATATATTTATATATTATTGATGGAAACACACAAAATTATAGAGCTATACTTAATCAATGCAATTGAATAAATAACCAGCCAAGTCAATACTCGGATCTGAATGACCCAGGAAACATTTGCAAAGTTATGAAGTAGCTATTGAAACAATGTGAAGAGACGGATTTACAATATAAACCAATAGTGTTTCATGACAGTAATTAGATGCAATTTTGATCACCGAACTTGTCAACAGATTACTGAAATATACTAACTGTCAATTATGTTTGAATAGCACCTCACGCCAACCCAAACTTTCAAGACACAGCGATGATTGTGATTTGCACTTGACTGGGATTGTGTTGTGCAGGTGTTTAGGCACCTGTAGGTTGTATACAATAGCGCCAACGCCCTTTCAATGGCACTTCCTCCTTTCCACAATACTCTGAGCTTGCCGTATATGTGTGATCCGAATTTGGAAATGAACAGTGCTATTGTATGTTTGACTCACCAGACTCGCGCTTGATTTGCAATGTACCTCGGTTGGGTTTGATGGTTGGTGCGAGTCGGAGGCTCTATCAGTGAAGATAGGCCAAATTATTGGCCCTTCCCTAGTATATTGCCCCAATGAAGCAACCTGAAACGGATGGTGAATATTAGTGAACATTGGTTGACTTGAGCGAATGGAATCAAAGCTCTAGGGAGGGTTTTGTCTCACCTAGAGGTGGCTTGCAGGAGATTTTGGCCTCTTGCAATCTAGTCGTTTAATTCCATTTATTCGCCATAATCAAATCAATGAAAAGACTCACCATTTATATGCAACAAGAGCGCCTTCCCAAATGAGTCGACCAATAAGTAATATTCAAATTTAAGTGTTATTAAATAATAATTTAAATTTATGTTATATTTTAATATTATTTTAAAAATTCCAGATTAGTGTTAAAAAACACTTTTTCCCTCCAAGTGAAATTGGACCCTCCTTAACATGTGGGACATGACACTTTAACCAAGCTCCAAGACTCCTCCAAACTTTTCAAAAACAATTGACTTTGACACTTTTAGATTTGACTATTGTCAAATTTTTATTCCTTTTTTAATTAATATTTATATAGTATTAATATAATAAAATCATTATGTCTCACAGTTATAATATTATAAATAGATAAGATCTTATAACCCTAACACTTAACCTACAAACAAAATAGTTAGAGTCTATGTGACCCTAAATAAATTTAAAACCTTTGATTATGCTCCACATGAAATTTATTCAATGGCAAAGAGCCAAAACTCCATGTTGCTAACAATTAACCTTAAAATTGAATATCGATGAATGCCAATAGAGGTTTCCAAGCAATGTGTAATGACTTTAAACGAATGACAAAAAATAAGTTACCGGTCCTAGTATGGGAACGAGAATGGATTAGGGGCCTTAAGTATGAGTATGGGTTTGTATATATATTTTGATTGGTAAGCATTGCCATGGGGGCAGCTCCCTTTCTATTGATTTAAAAAACAAAAAATATATAGCTCAAAAGAGATCATAGTTTTTAGGGTTCTTTCATTGCCATTAGGAACATCAGTCCTTTAGTGATTTTTGCAATTCTTTCGATCTATGGTGGGGAGAACAAATGCCCATTGTTTCTTACATAGTAATTGAAAGTCTGCATGTTTTTCTTTTCTAGCCCTTCCCAAAATAGAATCAAGGCCTGCGTTGAAATCTTGTTCTTCTGCACATTGTTCATGTTGAAGATGCCTGCAATTGTCCGAAATGATGACTTCTTGCCTATTGATGAAATTGCCTAGTCTATGTTTGGCTTTTGAGTAGGTGGGATCAGTCCATGCGCCACCACCCAATCCCACATCTTCGTCCCCATTAGCTGCTCCAAACTTGTAAAGAAATCTCATATATGTTGACGTGATTTTCGTGATCGCACCAACACAGAATAAAGTTGCCAACGGCTACCCTATCCTCTCTTGAACAAAGTTTCCTGCATGCTAAGATTGCGAGATAGATCATAAATTTAACTCCAAGGTTCCTTCATGCAATAGAATACCCTCAGTTGGCTTGATGTGTTTTGCTGGTATTTCAAGGGGACTTACACAATTGTTCGGCAGCTGACAGCAGATGATAGATTAAGGGTTTCACGTGGTTCGAATGATTTGGCAAGTGAGCACAAGTTTCTTAATTCTAACTAGAAATGAACTGAATTTAAAATGAGTGTAGGGGTAAGAAGGCTCTAATCTACTCTAAGGCGTGGGAAATGGCGATCAATTCTTACAGACTTCAACCGAGCCTTGCTTTGCCTCGCTTCGGACAACTTCCACAAAATCGGTGCAATCTTCAGGGGAGTAGCGAAAGGTGTTAAAATTATAACTCAACATGCAAGCACCATCAAGACGATGCATACGAACACGTGAGTCACAATCGAAGTTAAGTTTGAAAAGTAATCCAGTTGACCACGCATGGCGAACCCACCGTCAGCGAGCCCGCTAGTGGTATGGATGAGCGAAGTCTTGTTCAAATCGAGCACCACATTCCACAATTACTAAGTACTTGCATGAAATGAAATCTACTTTACTTTAAGCTACTTCAAGTTGCTACATAAATTGGAAGGACGAAGAAGCCTTGACAACTACTCATAACAAAGAAGAAATCACCATCAATGAAAATTCTTTTATTATGAAAGCATTCACGACAACTTCTTACAAAGTATTCAAAGGGAAGACTTTCCTTCCTTTTCAATCTAAACTACACTATCAAACTATTCTACTTTCTACTCTATCAATTTCTCTCTACTCCTCCTCTGTTATCCTAACTCTGATCTAATGAGATACAAATGAGGGGGGATACCCTTTTATATAGCTGGCCAAGTCCAGTGGACGGCTTAGATTACAATCGACTGGATGGCCCAGATTGTGCCACCTTAGCCCTAAACAAGATTCACCCTAAAAACTGCCACAAAGAGGAGTGGGACAATAAATGAGCAATTAATGGCCACCATCTTCCAGAAGATTCCCGTCTGGAAACGCGTTCACACTGGTTCAACTTCCGACTGCAAACTGGATAAGTCTGGTGAACCTTACTTCAATTTCCTGGACTAGCACAACAGGCACGTTCTCGATCTAAAACTTCAAGGCTATAACTTTTTAACCTGTTTGACAATGCCCGAGCCTTCATCTTTTCCTCCATCCTGGACTTGGAAGATTTTCTTGTCTTGAACTTAAACATTTCTTCTCTGTCACTTGAGCTGGGCACATACTAAGTCTCAACACTTAGCCATTTCTTGCAATTTTTTTCTCCTTCGAGGTTGGAATGTAATATCGGAGCACTTGCTTCATCGCTTCAAGTCCTCGTGGTTTGGCCTTGACGTTCATCCCTGCCCATAAATTCTTCTCCTGGAAGCATTCTCTTTGCCAGCTTTAGCCATCTACAAAACAAAAAGTAAGCATTATAATTCTAACCTTTTTTTTTAAAATAAGAAATTTCGTGAGATGGCTGGCAAGTGGGATTGGCCTTGAAAATAAAAGACTTCAGCATTAAAACTTCAACTCCAATCTTTGAGAAATACAACACCAAAGTTAAAGCCTCGAGCCTCAGCAACTTGTAGCAATACTACTTTCAACACTTCGAAAAGGAAATCAATCTTAGCACCTCCACTTCAGATTTTACTTCCTCTCAGCACAATCTTTAACTTCAGAAATTCTTTTTCAGCAACTCAGGCACTTCAGAAATTTATCTTTTCGAACTTCTTCAACTTCAATGATTCTCCAGCAACTTCAGAAATTCATCTTGACCAACTTCAGAAATTTATCTTCAGCAACTTCAACTTTAGAGCCAGAGTCGAACTTCTTCACTTGGTGGAGAAAAAAGAATAAACTTTCAGCCTATATAGGCAAGTCGAATTCTAGAAGGAGGCTAAATTTAGCATAACTCATTAAATATCCACTACTCCACTACATGAATTCAAATTTCCTTCCCTCTGCAATTTTGACACTTGTCACTTGGCGGCTGGAATCTTTGAAAAGATTGACTTTGACTGGCGTACTTTGCATTTAAATTTATTTTGAAAACATTCACTTCAATTTCACTCTTAAAGAAATTTGATTCACTAGCTGAAGCTCCAACATTTTAATTTTATTCACCTCTGACCTGGGAAGATTCATCTCAAGAAGAATTCGATCAAATTCATCTAGGCAATCCATTTCAAATTCATCATCTGAGCATTTTACTTTCGAAAACATACTTTATTCATTTTGCCTTAGAAATTTTTTAAATTTTCCTTAGGAAAATTCATTATTTCAAGTGCCAATCAAAATCTCCACCTTGGAAGTCTTGGCAAAGCGTAGAGGACTTTAAAATCCATTCCTTGTCGAAGTTCTTCAATACCCAGAAGAAAATTCTCTTCAGAACACGTTGAATTCATGTGTCTCCAAACGAAGGGGTTCATTTAATTTTTTTAATTTCAAACCTTAGAAAAAGTATTCTTCACCAAATTTAATTCGTTATCTTCAACTCCAGGCGCATTTCCTTGCTCTAACTTGAAAACTTTTAATTATCCTTGCGAAGCTGACATCTTCTCGATGTATCCACAGTCAATTTTATTCATGTCCTGGCACATTTTAATACCATCTCAAACTCCGGCGTATTTTCCTAAGGTGACATTATTTGAAATATTAATACTTAAGAAAATATTCAATCACCTTGCATGGGCGCATATAGTTATCAACTTCAATATTTGGAATATTTTCCCTTCAACCTCTTTGGGCGTACACATGACAAGGTGGACCCACCTCCAAGGCGTTGGGATCTCTTCATATGCCACTTGTCCTTTGTCTTCATGTACACGCCTTGCATGGATACCTTTTGTCTTTATTCTCCACTTGTCTTTGCATGATTTCAACGCCTTGACTCTCTATTTGACCTTATTTTGCATGGCAAATTTTGAGGTGGTGAATTTTGAGTTGCCAAGTGTCAGAAAATTTTCAAAACACTTAAGAATCTTCACCTTTGATGGGGCGCATATAGAGGAGTCTTCTTCAAATTTAGAATATTTTTCAACCTCCTCTAATCAAAGGCGCATCTCACCCTATAGGTTTTCACTTTGCTCACGCCTTTGATGCTTTGACCTTTCCTCTTTGCCTGGGCATATATAAGGTGCTGAGGTTTAAATTTGAAACACTTAGATATTTTATCAACTCCTCCCTTTATGATGGGTGCATTTTGCCAGGGGAACTTCCAATTTCAACGCCTTAGGCAATGCATAGGCCTGTTCACTAGATGGGCGCATTTGGGACCCCCTACTTCCATTTTCCAAATTTAGAATTTTTTTCTAGTTGATATTTCCATGAGGGGCGCATTTAGGGGTGGGGACTTCAAATTTAAAATACTTAGAAACTTTTCAAGCTCCTCATGCAAAGCAAGGCACATTTGGACCCCTGAGGTTTCATTTTGAACACTTAGAATATTTTAGCTCATCCTTGAGGTGGAGGCGCATTTTATCCTGTGAGCTTCCAATTTGTAGCATTTAGAAGATTTTTAAGTCCCCTCACTACTTGGGCGCATTTGGACCCCTGAGGTTCAAGTTTCATGCCTTAGTTAAATTTTCCGACTTCAACTTCCTCTCAACTTCAGCTTCAAGGGCGCATTTCACCATGGGAGCTTTCAATTTCATGCCTTGAGTCAAATTTTCATCTGTCTTCAGCTTTTCAAGGTGAATTTTGATGCTGGACTTCAAATTTTCTCAGACTTGATGAATTTTCATATCTTTCGCCTAGCTTTCTATTTTTAGAAAGTTCTCCACATTCTGTACTTCGAACTGATTTCTGGCTCCAGAAGACCTGATTTTGCCTTATTTCAAACCTCGGGACTTGATTGAGATACTAATGCTTGATGATTGCATGCACCTGCTAAAAATAGTAAGTACCTGATTTTCCAGCCTCTGTGACTCCGTTTGATTTGAAATTCGCGCCAAGGGGTTCTCATCACTTGCTTAAACTGCTTACACTACAACCCAGTGCTGACCTGCTATTTATAGCATGTTTCTAGAGGTGGTTTGCTATTTATAGTAACTGCTCAGTTTCATGACTTCCACAACTCCGTTTGACTTGAAATTTGAATGACGTGCTCCTCATGGGGTGACCTGCGTGTTCACACTGGCGCCTGACGCTGGTTTACTATTTTTAGCTAGTTTCTGGAACGCCTTACTATAAATAGTAAGTGCTCCGATTGCCTTCAAATTTTACCGGTGGATAGCTTGAAAGATGCTGATCGCAGTGGGATACACCGGTTTTTGAAAATTCTAACTTTTTACCCCTCATTTTGGGTCCCGAAGTTGGAAACCCTAATTTCACTTGCATGTATATCAAATGACCTCTGTTTGACCTCGTTTCTGTTGCATGCCGATCAGTTTGTGATTCTGAAGTGCTGGGAGGTGGCTGCCATAGTGCATCTGCTAAAAATAGCAAGTTGCTGAAGAAGTGATTATCCTGCTTTGCATGTCACATCACTGCGTTGGTTTCAGAAAACCCAGAAAGAATCACCCGACATGCGCTGAAGACTCCGACATGCAAACCCTAAAAATAGCCTTCGAAGACGGCTCCTGAAAAAGTTTTGATCTCGGTTTGCATGTTACACCATTGCGAAGGTCTCGAAAAACCCACAAGGAATATGCTGACATGCAAAAAAAATCTTGACATGCAAACCCTAAAAATAGCCTCTGAAAGTTGTCACTTCGTTTTGCATGTTATATCATCGCGAAGGTTTCTGAAAACCCAAAAAGAATCCTCAGACATGCATTGAAAAACTTCACATATAAACCCTGAAATCTGCTCTGGAAGCTGAACTGTTAAAAATAGTAAGTTGTCCGTTTCAGCTCAAATTTTGTAGGCGAGTAGCTTAATGCGTTCTGGATGCAGTGTGACTGTTGAAACTTCAAAAAATACTAAAAGAACGCCCCAAATCTGGCATTTACTAAAAATAGTAAGTTGTCGGAATCTGATGATACTTTGCTAGGAGCCTGCTGGAAGCATGCTAACATTAGCGTTAGCCTCATATTTCAATTTATTCACTTTATTTGACCACAAGTTGGTTGGAAAGTTCAAAACCCTAATTCTATGGACTTGGCCAAATTTCACGTTTAAGCTCAATGGCAGACACAACTCCGGAAGGGCAGACAGCAAGAGAGAGAGAGAGAGAGAGAGAGAGAGAGAGAGAGAGAGAGACCAAAACAAAGCCAAAAGATCAGAATGGAGCAAAAATTAGGGGGTCCCCATCTTGAATGGGGTGATGTGTGAAAAGGTCACAACAATATACTCGCCCATAGTGAAGATGCTTGTTAGACCATTTCACTGATCTAATGATCTTGATGATTGCATCTTTCTTTCCCTTAGCCTTCGCTTTGAAGCGTCTCCTCACTTGTACCTCCTTTGCCTCCTTCGTTTAGTTGCATTCTACTTCGAAAATTCTCCTCCTCCCTGCAGTTGCATTCTATTTCAAAAATTTTCCTCCTAGCCATTTTGTGTCAAGCAGTTTCTTGTTAAGCATCTTATATTGTTTGGTAAAGAGTATCGGGAATGATCCATTCTTATTTAGGACACAAAGAATCTTGATAGGGATTAACAAATCTAGTTCCAGCTTGTTCCTTTTCACTAGTGCAATCCCAAAGTTGACCACTCATCTCCACCTTGCAATCTGCAATCCCCTTTGTAGACTTTTGTACATTTTTTGGCTCCATTTTGCCCCTCTGTCCAGGTGACAATCTGCCCAAAATGATCTTCCTGGCAGCAATATGTTTGATTGCATCCCAAGGGAGATCAATCACTAGTATGTGTTGACATGCTCAACGTGCTAGCTCTTCTCCACCCGTGACATTTTCACAAGTCAATATTTGCTCTAGTCTTTCCCATGAGGTCGGCTCATTCACCATTATTTTTGGTATGCTTTGTTTAGTTCTGCATTTGTGAGTAGATCTGTCGCTTTATTAGCTTCTCTATAAATGTGTTTGATTGAGAAATCTTCAAATTCTTCCAAACTCTCCCGAATCTTTTCCACCCAAGATTGGAGTTTCCAACTAGTGGTTCCTCTTCGCTTTACTGTGTTAATGCAAATCTGAGAATCCCCTTCAATATCTACTTGAGCGATGCCCATCTTCCTACACATCCAAAGTCCACTTGCCAATGCCTCCATCTCAGCTTCATTGCTTGTGGGAATCCCAATGTTTTTTTATAGAGCCTCAATCTGCATGCCATCTTCATCTTGGATTAAGCACCCTACCCCAGCTGTACTCGGGTTGCCTTTCGAGGCCCTGTCAAATTTAGTTTTAAGTCTTCCTCTTGGTGGGGCAGTCCATTTCGTAGTTCTCCTCTTGGTTGTACTATTCTTTCCTTGGTTCGCTAGTAAGGGAATTTTGAGATCTCCCCATTGCTTCATTACCTTGTTGTCCCTATTAGTGTATGCTACCGTTCTCCCCTCCTCAACTTTAGTATTTAGCACCTCACATATTCCTCTTTCTATCTTTTGTATTACTTGATCAACTATGCACTGAGTTTTGTTAAAAATATGTTGAGTGCCCTCCATTTCTAATATATATATGAACCCGTGCTCATACCTAAGGCCCCTAATCTATATATAATATTAAAAATATTCATAATTTGCAAAGATATATTAAAACATTTGTAATTTGCAAATATATATATTAAAAATAAATAAATATTTATAATTTACAAATGATATAAAAAAATTTAAAATTGGAATTTAAAAAAGAAAACTTTTAATTCATTTCTTTTGAATGAATTAAAACTTAAAAACAAGACTGAAACAAATGATTTACTGATTATATCCCCTATTTCCCATGAAAGGGAGAGAGATTTTGAATAGTATAATAAAACCAGTACAGCAACTAACTCTTGGCTTCATTACATAGAACATCTTTATTTTAACCCTTATACCTTGGCACATATAGTATGTGGTGTGTGTAAATCCTACTGCACATGGATAGTATACTCCCGTGCAAAAAAACCCGTTGAACTTGAAATCTGTCAGAAAAAAATGTTGAAATCGTTAATAAACCCCACCTCTTGGAAAATACCATTAAAATTGTGTTTAAAAACAAAAATGGGTTAAAATCAGTCAAAATCACAAGTCAATGATTTATGTTGAAATTGCAATTTTAATAGGGAAAAAATCACAAAATATGCCAGTCCGCTATTAATCATGTATAATCACAATTTTTTTCGTGATTTTTGCTTTTTTGAGACTTTTTTCAGTTTTCAATTTGCACTGTTGTTTTAAAAATATAATTCCTTGTCTTAATCCTTACACAAGGCAGCCTTAAGGCAAATCAAACTGCACCCTTATCTGAAGTCATATGATTCCTTTCCTTAGCTATTATATCAGGCAGCCTCAACTTAAATTAAACTGTATTATTGTTCCAATGCCATACACTTCCTTGCCTTGACCATTGTTCAAGGAAGCCTTAATGTAAGTTGAATCGAAGTGTAAACATTGAAATACCTAGCCTTATTTTAATTTTATCCTCCCCAGTCCCCACAGTGGATATCCTACCCTCAGATTGCCCATGTATATGACAAGGCGAGGTTATTAGTAGAAAAGAATGTATGAATACAAATAATTTGGCAACAGGAAGGGATATAACAAGAAATATATTTTAAAATTCTTTGCAATAAAATCTGTTTAATTTTTTGTAGCCATTTTCATGAAGAAAGTTTATCTATTTAAAGTGATTTGTAAGAGTAAGGATTTGCACTTTTGAATCTCTACTAAATTTACCATTAAATGAGGTCAAACCTAGACAAACGTACGTGTGTCTAGAAGAAGATCAGCATGTTACCTACCATTTGTGAGAAAGCACTCATTGTCATGTGAAATGCTAATTTAAATAAAAATTGAAAACATTATAGTGTTAAATTTTTTTTCTGATCAAAGTTTAGTCAAAGTTGCAAACTTATCACATGAAATCAGTCAACAAGGCTATTCTTTTGGGTTATAAGATTTTGTAGTCAAGACTTGTAAGCTAGGTCTAAAATATTATTATTTTCTTATATTGAGGCATATTTTTCAAGACTTATTGCCTTCTCAATTGTATACTAAAATCATCTGAAAGACAAGTAAAAGTATTCTGTTTCTTGTACATTACAAGAAACCATTGGATAATCTCTTGGTTAAGGTTAAATGGAATTTTGGTGTATTCAAATATGTTAATTATGAATTTATTTTTTAACCCTTCTGTTTTGTTAATTATTTTTTTGCAGTGCAATTGCATGGTGTGGAAGGTTAAATGTAATAGCATGTGCTTCTGAGACCTGTGCAAGACATCCAAGGTATGCCACTACCGTTGAATATTATTTTTTTGATTTGTTGTTTCAATATACTGACAGGCAGATGGAACAAGCCCCATTTCCACAATTTAAACAAAAATCTTCACATAAGCTTTAAATTTCTTGATGATTTTAGGCCATACTTTTTTGTTTCCACAATGCTTGTCACAAGCAACCGTAGTTTGGGGTACCCCTCCACCCAATTTCAATCCCCTAAGGTGAATAATTAGAAATTAGTTGATACATCCTTCTATTCATTGAAACTCTTTGTTGGCTGGGACCATTGATTTTTAAGTGATTTGTTCTTCAATTTTTTTAGATCCTATGTTACTGAATCGTTAGAGAAATAGCCCCGTTTCCGGGTACAAGTCCAACTGAATCGGGTACCAATGGGAATTGCCCACGGAATCGAGCTAGGTTCGGTTTTTTTTTAACTAGGTATCAGTGTCATAAGGAATGAGATCATATGACAAGTCATAGTCAAGCTGCTGAAGAACCGTGTCAAATAAATCCTTACAGAAGTCCTTGACAAAGCTCTGGTTACGGCTTTTATCATATGCGACTGTAATGAATTCCTTGAAGCCATTCTTTATAGGTACCCCGATTCAAAGCCTTTTGCCCATTGTGGGTATCTCCCAACCTCGTGGAATCTGCGTGTCTCCACCTGGGCAAACCACCACCTTAAGACTGTCAACGTTATGTAAGGAGGCACCGGAAATATACTTTTGAAATTATATTATTTTAAATTTGTATATTATTATATTATTAGTATATTATATAATTATTATATATTGTATTATTATGAAATATGTATATATTTATTATTTTTATATGTTTTTTGTACGGACATACCCGTACATGTACCCAACCTCAATTTTTTTTTGTCGTACCAATGTACCGTACCCACATACCCGATTCTGATTCCGAATCGGTAACTTAGTTTAGATCCAATGCTGATTTTTTTATCATTACATTGCACTGAACTATATCTTATCTTAGTTAGATATTCTCCCTCTACATGTTAATCGTAAGTCTCAGATCACTTCCTTTTCTACCATTTAATAATTGTAAAAGATGCCTTTACACATAGCTATTTGTAAAGAATGTACTAAGTGTGTCATGTCCCCATTAAACTATTGAAAATATTATAGCAATAGAAAAAGTTAAAAAAAAAAAAGAAAGCTGAAAAAACAAAGAGGAAAAACGAAAAAAGAGAGATGGTTGCCTCAACTTGGATAAGGCCAAAAGTGGGCACCTGAAATGGGAAAGATCTTATTTTTCTTGTTTGCAAAAAAATAATAAAAAAATACATGAGTTAAGGGGGTGGCTGCCCTAGGGTTTGCGACCACTGCTCTAGTGACATCTGAGCCTATTTAGGCAAGCAGTAGGCAGCAGGAAGGTTATTCAGATTATCTTTTTTCTCTTGAAGCCTTATTTGAGTGCTTGCTCGCACAATCCCAGGACGGAAACCCTGAGGATTGCTTGGGACTCAAGGATGGAAACCCTTGAGCATTGTAAAATTAGACCGGGGACGAAAGCCCTCAGCCTTCTAGTTGGTGGTTCCAGTTTGGGAATTGCACAGCATTTGAAGATTTTCGTATAGTTCCAGTGCAAAGTCATTTAGTAGCTAGCTCCAGCACCCTCCTAGTTTTAAATCTTTTGTGGGTTCAGCACAGCAGTTCAACTTGACAGTCAAATCCAGCACCATCTAGTCATAGATAACTTCCAAAAAGACTTCCTGTGCGTGAGCTAAGGATTGCAGATCGCAGCACAAAGTAGCAGCAACTCAGGTAATTACCAGAACAAAATATTGAAAGGTGGTCTGAACAAAGGGGACATTATTACAGTGGGGGTACCAAAACTTCCAGTAGCAGAAATTGAGTTTGGATTGTCATATTTTTATTTGTAGGAATTGTGTAAGCTGTTAATCTACCTTTGTAATCAGACATGGAATAAGTCTCCATTTTGTAAAAGGAGTAGCAATTTCATAGTAAAGTGCTGGTTTCAGAATACAATCATCTGTTATATTCATTTCCATTCAAAGTATTGGAAAAATTATTGTTGTGTATTAAGTTGACATGACAAAGTGAAAACATTCTATGGTTGGATGCTTCATGGGAATCACATTCTTGGTTTAGAATTGGATTTTCTTTCCTTCAAGGTGCATTTCTATTAGAAATTAGGATCTTTAGGTTACTAATAATTACAGATAAATATAAAAGAAATAAAATAAGAATTACAAGATACATAGATTCAACACATTATACAGTATATACGTGGGGAAAATCCATCTAGATAAAATCCCATAGAGCATCATTTGATTATAAAACACTTACATAATGTTCTATTAAAACATAGACTGAACCTGGGGAACCACTTCTCCTTACTTTCACATAGCCAATAATACCTCTTATGCATGGTGATAGAATTTACTATTCATCTCAAAATTTGAAACTTCTCAATGAGAAAGAACCTCCTTAAATATAGGAGAAGGGGTGGCAAAACACCGAAAGGGGTGTTAGTCACATCTATTCAAAACTACCATTTATAAATAAGCAATAATCTAATAGTTATTAGACTGTAATTATTTTAAATAGGATAAAATTAATAAATCATATAATATATAAAGTTTTATAACGTTATATTAGAACAATGTATAGATGTTTTAAGGGTTTGATCTCTAATAGCATTATGTTCTTACAATTTCCACTACCGTACTTTGTAATATTCCTATGTACTCTACTACAGCTGTTTTGTATGTTCCATAAACTTGTTTTCCTGTTACATCTTAACCAAGATTGGAATGCTTGACATAAGGAGGAGGCTCTCTAAACTGATCGGCAAAATGGATTTGGTCAAATTGGGCATGTATTCCATATTGAGGTTCTTGTGGAAGTGATGTTTCTGATTTGAATATGGACAACCTTGGTTTAGAGGGTACTTATACATAAATATAGATCATGTATCTGCATTTGTTCATAGATTTTCTTTTACGCAAAATTCTTTATTAAACAAAGGGCATGACCTGATGATGCAAAAGTCTAAAATTTGTGTACTGTATTATAGGCATTATCTTCTAATCATTGTTGTTAGTACAGTTTCCTGAAGAGGTGTATGTCAGTAGGGATTACAACTAAACAGATTTGGCTGCAGATCTTGTATATGGGTTTGATGTAGGTTTTGTATTAGTCATATTATGTGCTGCAGTGGATTTTGATTTGTCACCTTGTTACTATTGATGCTCTCTGAGCTATATTTATATACTTTATTCCAGTATTAAAAATAAAAACATCCTTGGCCTAGTTTTGACACCAAAATGAAAATGTTCATTATTTTCCACTTTTAAATTCTTTCACTACATTGCCCTCTATATATTTCTTGTTCTTGCCTCCCCCTATTCCTCAAACTCTCTGTTTTTTTTCTTTTCCTTTGTGATTGCTTTCATCTTGCTAGCACTACATATCGTGTTCACTATTGTGTATAACATTGTTTTAGATGGATAGAGAGAGGGGGAAGGGAGAGAGGGAAGATGGATTTAAATTACGATAGTGTCTAGTGCCTTTGATTACATTTGGGCAATGCAGGTATGGGGTGTAAAATATGAATGGGATTTGGTGATGATAGCATCTAATGGTTTTGAACTTGCATTGTTTCTCTCTTTTGCCTTCCAAGAATGGAAGGCAAACATTTTCAAAGAAAGGGATAAAGACATACCAAATTTACCCTCATTGGACCTGCTTATTGCCTCCACAATCTCACTGGAACTCAAATCCATCATTTAGATCACTACCATTGTGATTGACATCATCTCCTCATCAATGTTGATTTGGATCAACTTTGAATTTTTCTACCAAGCACTTGTATCTAGTGCGTACTATGACTAATTGCAACCTGAACTTGCACTTGAGCCTATCATTGATTTATAACAAACTACAAATTTGCTTTGCCATGTTCACAATACTTGTTGTGCATACATAACTTTGTTTGAACAATATTAAGCCTAAGTGATGCTTCTGCTCGTCCTCCACATATATGAGTTCATACATTTTCAAATATAGAAGAAACAGTGCATTTCCTCAATGTCTTTCATTTATTTCACTCAGCCTTTGAAAGTGCAAGATCTTGATCTCCTAATATTCTGGAAGCATTTGCCTTTTCATAGCTATCATTTGCATGAATCATTTTCATAATCTCTGGTTACTGGAAACCAGGCTAAGTAGTTCTCAATTTAAAGAAAATATATTGATGCAGGATCATCCATGGTTGTAGGCAATCTTGCATCCTCAAAAAATGATTAAATTTTGAGGTGACATGATGGAGATAGTGGTTGCTGAAAGGAGGTGGTTTTTGACAATTTTGGTTTGATTTGATTTTTCTAGAATTTGGTGTTGGAGAAGTGGGGCACAGCTTTTTCTGGGGAGTGGTTGCAGACATGATTGAGGCAGGTTGGAAGTGATAATCAGCAGCAATTAACATTCGGAGATCACTGGGTCATTGTGCCATTGATTTTCAGAAGAAGATTGCAAGAAGATGGAGAATGTAGTTGCAAGAAGAAGGGAGATTGATGAAAACTCACCCGTAAATGATCTTGTTGCCTGTAGCAGGCCTGTGAATCTGATTTGTAATGTTTTCTATCAGTCCAAAGGGCTGCAAATGTTGTATCTTCAATTTGGTCATAATTCCATGTGTTACAAGAGACTTTGAGCAATAAAATTCTCACATTTGTTGCTGATTTTTGGCTTTGATTTAATTCAATTCTAGAATTGTTTGTTGTGTGCTTGAAGTGTGTTGAGAGTTGCAGGAACTCTCTTGCATCAGTGGTATGAGAGTGGGTTGTTCCCGAGTTTGCAGGCAAAGTGCCGAAGAGAGGCAGTTTGTAGTAGGACCTGTTAGTTGTGGGTGTTGAGAAAATGCCTCCTAGAGTAGCCCATCATGGTAGAGGTGGAGGTAGAAACTCTCCTGGTATGGATGATTTCAAAGCCCTTAGAAGGCAAGTAGAGATATTGCAAGAAGAGCTATGCAAAAGAGTTGTGCATAGGGAAAGAGATGAACGTGAAGATGAAGCTGAGAATGAGGAGCCATTCGAAGAAGAAGCACAGGATGAAATAGATCTTGGAGAAA
>VDFB02114660.1:0-86718 GCA_007258455.2 Sequoia sempervirens | reverse complement strand
CCTATTGTGGACAGGCTTTATGATGGGCATGAATCTGCAAATTATTAATTATAGCATAATTTGCAAAAGTTGCAATACCAACAAACAAGAGGTGCAAAAATGGGATACCTCTCAGAATTTAAATGAAGATCCCAAAAGATTGACCCTTTACAAAATATCTTTTATGTTTTGAATTACAGTCCTCCAAAGGTTTTGGTATCTGTAGAAATATTAAAAAGAGGGTCACAATTTTGAATTTTCCTACGTTCTAAAAAATAGCTAAAAATGTGCGACTAATATCAAAAGTTGGAAATTTTGCATGAAACTTGGTGTCAGGAACTCTGGTAAAAGGAAAGGAATGAAGATGGTTAATCTACAGGATCTGGTTTCTTTTGAATTTTTGACAAACGAAGGCACAAATATGTTCTAAATTTTGTATTACCATCTGCAATGTAAGCAAATGCATGATTTTATGGGCAGATAGGGAACTGATATAGAATGTAGCAGCTGATATGCCAGATGATACAAATCCTTTGTATAAACTTTATTTTACTATATATATATAGGCCACTGGCCTTTTACCAAAAAAAATAAATATCAAAAGTTGGAAAAATTGCGACACCACAATAAAAAATAACACCTTTAAAAATAATTTAGTTCCTTTTTAGTTTTTATGGTAACTATAGACCTCCTCCAAACTGAGAAAACTTTAAAAAATTTAGAAAATATGACTTCAAAATTATTTTTCCTTTTTTTTTTTTAAATAAAACTTTCAAGCCTTCAAGTAGAAATATCAACAAGAGGGTCAAAATCTTGCTAAGTTTTAAAAGAATATCTAAAAATATGAGACTAAGACCAAAAGTTGGAAAAAATTGCAACTCATCAAAAAAGCACGAAAAAAAACACCTATAAAATAATCTAATTAATTTTCAGTTTCTTTGTTAACTGTAAACATCCTCCAAACTGAGAATACTTTAAAAATTCATAAAATATAGCTTCAAAATTTATTTTATCTTTTTGTAATTAAAACTTTCAAGCCCTGAAGGGTCATGGTTTCAAATTCCAAGCCCTGGCCGAGCATGGGTTGGAGCGGACTGGGTTGGAGGCCTGGTGTGAATTATAGGATCATATAAATAATGATACTCATAAATTGCCAATAAACAAAATATTTGAACACCTCATAATTTGCAAAAAACAAAAACTTATAAATTCACAATTTAATGATTTTTCAAATGTCAATACACAATGAAAATTAAATCATGCTCATTGAAGTAATTTAAATCATGCTCCTGCTCTCCAGAGAAAGCTTGAAGAAAAAGAGACTTGTCATATGAAGACTGTTCCACATAGTGTTTAATTTCTTTATCATCTGCAACTTTCAAATTTTTGAAAAGATCCTTGTCTTCAGGAATCCTTAGGGGGGTCAAAAGCTTGAGGAGCTGGTTCAGAGAATGGTTCCATGGAGGACTGCTACTTTGAGCGTGAGGCTGAGATTGTGAAAGACTTGACTGCTTGAAAAACTGGCCATTATCATGCCACCCAAATTATTTGGTAGGAATGCCAGGCTTACTCACCCATTTTTTCAGATGAATAGATCTAAAACCTGGGGAAGAAGAAGAAGAAGAAGAAGAATCTGAAATTTTATGTCCAATCGCATTGCATCGAAAGCACCTAAATGACAATGCTTCAAAATTTGGATATTGGGTCCAAATAACCTGGGTAGAGTGAATTCTAAGTGAGTGATAGATTGGTTTGGATATGTCAATTCAGGTGCAAATCCTCACAAATCTGCATTTGGTGTCTATATATTATTCATTAATTTCTACCAATTCACCCACTTGATTAATCAATTTAACAAGCAAACTAGAGTCTCTCATGACCAAAAGTAGATTGTACAAACGCAACCAAATCAGAATCTTGGAGATTATGGTAGTTGCTGGATCAAAGAATGGAGACCAAGGAGCCATGAACAGCAGACCAGCATTCTGCCACAAGTCACAATCTTCAAACAAATAAAACTGTAGCAAAAAGAAACCATGTTCTAAAACAAAAATAAGAGGAGCTGCCACATTGCTCCAGGAAGACTCGGACTAAGAGACAAAACACTCATAAGGAGCTTGTTTTCCCAAACATTTGAAACAATAGACCTGCGGTCAATATTGTTTGAGATTTCAGCAATGCTGTTTTTTCGGTACATGAATCTAAAGGTTTTTTGGCTAGAAAATCTGTCAAGTGAACTAGGATAACAAAGACAAGGTTTTTGACATATGATGGATGAGAGGCGGCTGAGGCACCTGGCTTATCAATCAGAGAGCCTTGTGTTATCAAGTAAGATTAGTTGCTTACAAAAATCACTGCGAATGTGAGGTTGTTAATATTTTTTTCATTCCTTGAAGACTTGAATATAACCTGAATGATTGATTGAGGTCACCAACGGCTAAGCATAAGGGGCAGGGATCTGTTTGGAAGATAAGAATCCCTCTTGGAGACCTGTAGAAACAATCTCTCCTTCATTGCCTTTCCTGAGTTGTTGCTCCCCTTCTATTTCTCTCAGGCACTGTCTCTGTCATTGCTCCTGCTCGACATCAAGCCCTTGATGATGGGTAATTTTACTTACTACTACAACATATTTTAATTTATTGAAACACACAACATTTTAACATTTATTTACCAACCCTTACTATAAGGATTGTGACTCAATTCAATCTCATGAAAATAATAATTATTAATAACTCAAGATCTCATAAACATGGAATAAAAATGATACAACTTCATTAAGTAAATAAATGTCATGATACACCCTCATGTGTCTAGTGCATAATCCAGGTAAAAGCATATAATATCTAATGTACAAAAGTACAATTCAGGCTCTCATGCCATGAAATCAACTAAATATACAATTTGGAAGTACAAATACAAATAATGATATAAGTATAATGTGAGGACATAAATAGCATAATCTCTGATAGCCACCAACCCTCACAGTTATCCGCAAGTCAAGAGACGAGAACATGGCTTAGGTGCTTTTCGGCCCAAACACGAAGCTTACGCTTCCTCAGAATTATTTCTACTTGAAGAATGCCCGACCCTGCATGAAGTACCTAGCAACCTGGAAATAAAAAGCAGGAGGGAATATGTAATGGCCTACCCCAATATGAGTTTTGACTTGAGGATTTTCGCTCGATGTTTTCAGTTTGATATATGTTCTATTTTATCAAACTAATTCATTACATCGCATGTATAATAATAAACTTCAGAATGAAATGCATGCATGAATCTGATCCTTAAAATCGGAACTTCATTTCACTATATTTAACTGAGTATTACATGATATGAGCAGAGACACATTTCAGACCTTTACATATTCATACTGAGCTCTATTATTGAGCAGTCATAAAGTTGTTTACACTCAGAAATTAACAGCAGCAAGAGAGCATTACAAACTATGTCTTTAACAGCAGTGCATCCCATTCAATCTTTACACAGACCAAAATATAACAGCAAGAATTAAAGACTTATATTAAAAGATAACTGTTTGAGCAGCAAGGTTATAAGAAGCAATTGCAAGATATTCTCAGACCTGGAAAGAAGCACACCAAGGTCTGATACAAACTCGAAATGACTATTAGACTGCCCTGAATGCTCAGAACAGCATCATGCCCCATCCTTCCATGCTCAGCACTCCTTTTTCTAGAGATTTTGGCCCCTAACTTCACTAACAGAACCTAATAAGGGAACGCATGACTGATTTCTGAGTGATAATGCCTCTGGAAATCCACGACCTGGCTGCAATAGTTCACACTTCCTTCAGCAAATGTCTCACAGCTGCTAACTGGTGAGGAATGGTCCCTTAAACAAGGCGCCCCTTCACAAACTGCTCACACCTTCCTTAATAGTCGCCCTTCTTTTGAAAACCACGGCCCCAGTTATAAACCCACGTCTTTGCCTGTAGCTGAGTTTTTCCTTCTAAAAGTCTCATGAATCAGTCCAGCAGCTCACGCCTTAACCTAGGCGGGTATATGAAGTGCTAAATCACTATGAATCTGAGTTACCAGGCGTCCAATATGAGCAGAATAAACCCATCAACCTGTATAAGAAAACCCTCTTAAAGTCATTCATTCCTCATGTCTGCCATATGCACTATTGCTTGAAGTCACCCAGCCAAGAACTCCAAAGAATGACTTCAAAAAGCTAGATGTATGGTGTCAAGATGCAACACAAACCCCTCAACTGAAAGCCAAAATCAAAATGCAACTATCGCCCAAGTGGAAGACCTGTATGATCTCCTCCATGAATCAGCTAGGGTGGAATTGTTTAACTACCGAAACCGATTTACTTTGAAAGGGTTTCTGTCCCTCCAAAGGCTGAGATGAACCTGGTTCAATCTTTAGACCCACACGGGTTTCGAAAAGAGAAATAGAATAATCCAACATAACCAAATGAGCTCTCATAACTTCCTTTCATAATTTTCTTGCCAAACTCTCCGGAGGCTTCTAATTAAAATTCACTTTTTAATTTAAACACCTTTATAACTCCGAAAATGACCTTTTCATTAAAATAATCATATTTTGACACGTAAGGTCCTTGTTTAATATATCCATGATTTAAGACATCTCATCCCAGTTTCAACGAGCTATAATACTAAGGGCTATTATAAATATTTTATCTCATCCCAGTTTTGACGAGCTATAATACTAAGGGCTATTATAAATATTTTAATTAATATTCGGCAACCTTAGTAATTTAATTAAAATATAACCATTAATATAGTCATTTTTCAGAAATTGTCGGAATGCATTGGAATTGAAAACTAACTGCACTGGAGTGATCCCGATAAAGAATAATGATGAATGGAGTTGACCGGGTGACTTACTATAAATAGACGATCTCTTCAAGAATCTTGGAGCCCAACTTGGAAGCCAAATATAACATCTGAGAGCATCGTAGTACTCCTCTGTGCCATCTGAGCTAATAGGTAACCTCAAATTATCCCTCTGATCATGCGGACACAAACCTAGAAAGACACCTCCAACTGCAGAGCATGAGAACCCTAAAATGGGGACATTACAAAATACTGGTGCAATCCTGATATATCTACGTGCATTTCTATCATGAACATGCAATGTCCTACTATTAGGATATGGCAGAGAAACACATAAATAAATTTGCTAGGTAAATTTCATCTATTTCAATGGAACACATGGCTTTGGCCAAAGCACTAGAAGTAACTGGTAGTGAAATCGTACTTCGTTATTTGTTATTCAATATACGATATAAAATAGAGGAGAGGAATTCTCTTTAAAATAATAAAGTACAAGACGATGTTTCTAAAAGAAGCAATTGTGAACTAAAAGAGAACTAAAGCAGAAAACAAAAAGTTACTAAAAGCTAATTGAAGCAAACTAAGCTAACTAATGACTAACAACTAAGATGACCATTAAATATTACCTAAGTTGTTGGTTCGGGTATGGGTTCAAATACAGGTGCGGATGTAGGTACGTCGGTACAACAATTTTTTTTTCTTGGGTATGGGTACGGGAGTATATATATATATATATATATATATAATTTATAAATTACTAAATTATAAACATAATGCCATAGACTCATAAGCATGTTCAAAATTATAAATTTAATTATAAGAACAATGATATTCATTAGACATAAATGATAATTGATAAACTATAGTCTATTAAACATAATTGCCAATAAATAGAATATTGAAATACGGTAATACCTCATATAATCATATTCATAATTTGCAAAAATGTAAATAGTAAATGCTCGAGTCTTAATTATAATAATATAATATTGCAAAGGAAATTGAAATATGAATACCGTGGGTCCCAGGTATTATTTGGAATACCATAATCTTGGTAGGCGCTTATATTGAGGGATTGAAACTAATGTTTAGTCCATTAAGCATTTCTGAAGGAGCTCTTCTCATTATCGACCGTACCTTGGTGAGCTATAGGCTGTACCACATATTTGTTTGTATCTGCTGAAAGGAAGTTATGTTGGTTTTGGGTATTTGTGTAGTGTAATCTAACGACATGACAATTACCTCTGTGTATTGAAAGCAAATCTTGCTATGGAGAATTAATTCTTGAATGCATTTGTTTTCCCCATGTTGGTCTGTACATGTTAACTGGGCCGTACTCCTTATTTGGATTGGAAATAGAGTTATGAGCAGAAATTTGTTGTGGGTTCTATTTGAAAACTATTATAATGGCTATGCAAACATATTTGTTATTGAAAATTCCAGTTATCTGAAAGATTGAAATTTTGCAATGCGGCCGTACATTTCTAGATAGCCGTACCATTGTGTTGATGCTTCTGTATAGGTTTCCGATATTCATTGATCTTGATATGGATGGATATTGGTATGGGCATTGTTTTAATCACTAATTCTCCGGCTGGGTCCTTCTTGATTCTCCCTAGGTTCGACCAAGGTTCTTCCCTGTGGGAAGAATTTGATCGAACCCAAGGCTAACTAGAACCGTACCAAGAACCCATACGTATTTTGCATGGTATGGGGGGCTATATGAGAGAACCCGGTAACATAGAATATTATAGCAATACCTTCATGCCCTCCCTTAATGGTCATTCTACTAACTTAATCTAAGTCTACCCATAATTTGATGGTCTTCTGGCCAAGAATGGATAGTAGCTAGACTCCTTCTGCTCTGTATGCTTTGCAACATGAGCCTTCTGCTGAGACCCTTCTTGGTTGGACTTCTGATTGACCAACCACTTCTTGCAGTGCTTCTGCATATGACCAATCTTACCACAGTAATGGCATGTGAAAGACTTCTTGGAGCTATCCTCCAATTTGCCTTGTACTTTCTGCTGAGTGGACTTGCCTTTGCCATCTTTGGCACTTGTTCAACGCTGGGAGTGTAGTTGCCGCTCCCAATCTATTTCTTCCACCTATCTTGTTGCAAGAGCTTGTTGTACAACTCATCAAACTTCAAGTCAACATTGGTGGAGGTAATGTTGAGAGTTTCGATGAAGTGCTCATAGGATTGTGGCAAGCTTCTTTGCGTGATCACCACCATATCCTCCTCTTCCATCTTGTGATCAATGACCTCTAGTTGATTGTGAATGTCTTTGATCTTCATTTCTATCCCTTCTCCGGGTTGCCTTCCTGCAGGAACTTTACTATTCCCTCCCACCCAATTCTAGTGGTTAGTGGACTTAGTAGTCTTTTGGTTAGGGATAGGTCAAGCTCCTTGCCTTCTGCCTATAGCTATAGCTTGTTGGCCATGACTAATTATGGCCAAACCACTTTTCAAATGTAATCGACGAACTATAGCAAGGAACGAAATCGGCAAATGGAGTTTCTGATGGCACCGAAGCCCTATAGATAGTAGGGGGTGGGCTTGGAAGTGGCCCTGCCGAATAGCTCCTGGGCACCTTATAGATAGTAGGGGCTATTCTTCTAGCAACTTCACGAGCCCACAATTATGTCCTCCCCATCACCTATCTTAGAGAGAGGCATATGTAATATTGATATAGGCGACTCAACCTAGATAGAAGTCAGCAACCGACTTCGGAGATGGAAAAGACACCTTGTCATCCATCATAATGGAAAACAACATATTCTTCAGGAAAAACGCCCTGCCCTTGTCTGAGGTTTGTTGAAGATCCTTGAAGTGTTTCTAGACCTTCGCAGCAGACTTACCAAATGGTATTTCTGGTAACATCTCATCCGTGATAGACAACTTGAGAAGCATAACCGCTTTTTGATTATTTCCATCATACTTGTCTTGGTCCTTTCTGGCAATAGCAGGAGGTGCTTCTATACCCAGAACAAGTGAATCCAAACATTGGTACTCAAAGATGGTAAGCATCCTCTACTTCCACGTGTTGTAGATTTGACCATTGAACCTTTGCCTACTTTTCAACATGTTGGTCAAAGATGACATCCCTTTTGTTTTCCAAAAGCACGAAAAATGAGGTGAAATTTGGTGATCAGTTGGCACGGATCCCAAGGCAATTAGTTGGCACAACTCCATGATTTTAAAAAAAAATGTCGAACAAACAGAGGCTTAGCAACCCACGATTTTGTTAAAAAAATCGAGAAAAATTTAGACTTCACCTAGAAACCCGAGGCAACAGAATTAGCATGATTTTTTTTCAGAATATGTCAAAAAACTTTTAGAAACCCTTGCAGACCCATCGAGTTGCAAAAACCCATCAAAGAATGGGCACAAAACCTTGTTAGTTTTATGATCAGATGAAAAACTCAGAAATTTAATTCAAAATCATACACAATAACACAACATATACCCTGGGAAAACCCTCCACTTGAGGGAGAAAAACCCAGCAACAAAGATCTCTCTTATATATATAAATAATGGCAACAATTCTCTTTACAATGAGGCCAATCACAAGGCCAATATTCAGCACCAACACTAGATGCAATGCCAGATAATAATCTGCACTTCCTTGATATCTAAATCTGCCCTGGAAGAAATTCACAATCTGCTATTGATGATATTCGCACTTGAATGAAGGAATGAATCGAACTTTTTGATGAATGAAAGGATGGAAATGACCTTGTATATATACAAAATGAGAGAGGTCGCACCTCTTCATGTACAAGGTTGGCCACAATACAAAAACATAATTACAAATAAAAGAAGCAAATTACAAGGTCAGCCCAAATAGAAATTATATTGTTGCCAAGTGAAGCGCCTCTTCACTTTAATTTTCTCAATAAAATAAGTAGCCGATAGGCTATATGCAATTTTATGTCTTGACTCGTGGCTGGAAGGATGAACCTGAAGCTGCTATAACATCAACACTCCCTCATCGTGATGTCAACCACCATGGCTACTCCCATATGTGGAAAAGGAACATATCACCTCATTGTGATGTCAACCACCATGGCTACTCCCATATGTGGAAAAGGAACATATCACCTCATTGTGATATCAACCATCATGGCTACTCCCATGTATGGTAAATGTGTACAAGTACCCATCACGGAATCACTCAACGATGATGTTGTCACCTCATCGTGATGTTCACCATGGCTACTCCCAGAGGGTGAAAAACACAAGTACAAGAAAAACATCACAGACTCTCTCTTGTGATGTTGTCATGGAGTCACATACATGACATCCACCATAGCTACTCCCAGAGGGTGGAAACAAGGGCTTTCACCTCAAATTTCTCTCACAGAGAAAGATGCATTAAACAAGGGCTTACACCTCAAATCTCTCTCACAGAGAGAAATGCATTAAAGCAAATAAGAAGATCATTGATACTGAGACTCCTTCTCAGCTAGGGCTTCATTCTCCACAATACCAAGCTTGTCTCTAAAGTACACAAACTTTACTCTGGCAAGAGGCTTGGTGAGAATATCTTCCGTCTGCTCATTAGTGCTAATATACTTCAACTGGATTACTTTCCTCAATACCATATCTCTGATATAGTGGTATTTGATCTCAACATGTTTAGTTCTGTCATGAAACACTGGATTGACAGAAAGCTTCACACAACTTTGATTATCACAATGGATGACAGTCGGCTCCAATGATTGTCCAAACAAGCCTGCAAGGAGCTTCCGAAGCCACACTACTTCTCGAGTTGCCACACAAGCTGCAATATACTTGGCCTCTGCGGTGCTCAGTGCCACTGAAGACTGCTTCCTGCTACACCAGGAGATCATCGCAGACCCCAAACTGAAACAACATCCGGGGGTACTCTTTCGATCAGTGACACACCCTGCCCAATCGGAATCAGTATATCCATGCAGCTTCAAGTCCACACCAGAAGAATGTCTCAAGCCATACCCAACTGTGCCACATAAGTATCTCAGGATATGCTTTGTTGCAACTAGATGTATTTGCCTTGGTTCACACATGAACTGACTAAGTGCACTCACTGCATAGCAAATATCTGGTCTAGTATTGATTAGATACATCAATGAACCAATCAACTGCTTGTACCTCATGGGATCCACCAGGTCTGAACTAGCTGCAGCCTCTTTTAACTTTTGCAAGTTGGTCTCCATAGGTGTAGACATGGATTTGCAATCCATCATACCAAATCTCTTTAGAATGTCAATAGTATACTTCCCTTGACTTAGAATAATCTCATTAGGCTTCTGCCATACTTATAAACCAAGGAAGTAGTGCATGAGACCAAGATCCTTTATTTCAAATTTAGAAGCTAACTCCTTCTTGCATTTGATAATGAGGTGATCTTCTCTAGTAAGAATTAAGTCATCAACATAGAGAACCAAGATTAATGCTTCGCCATCAATTACCTTGAAGTAAAGGTTTGAATCAACATCATTCTTGGAGAAGCCCAAGCTCATCAGGTATCGATCAATTCTTTCGTACCAAGCACGAGGAGCCTGCTTAAGGCCATACAAAGCCTTCTTTAGCCTGCAAACATGAGACTCCTTCCCATGAACCTCAAAGCCATCAGGTTGCTCAATATATGCCTCTTCCTTGATTACACCATTCAGAAATGCTGTCTTCATGTCCATCTGGTGTGTTTTCCATCCTCTAGATGCTACAATAGCAATGATGGTCCTGACGGATGTATAACAAGCAACTGGAGCAAAGGTTTCCTCATAGTCAACTCCCTCTTTTGAGAGAATCCTCTCGCCACGAACCTAGCCTTGTACTTCTCAATGCTCCCATCAGCCGCATGCTTGATCTTGAAGAGGCACTTAGAAGAAACAACAAATTTTTCTTCAGGTCTAGGTACGATGTCCCAAACATCATTCTTGAGAATGGATTGATACTCTTCAGCCATAGCATCTCTCCAAACTTGCTGACTAGTAGCTTCCTCAACACTGGAAGGCTCTGACTCAATGATTTGACTCATTAATGCAACATAGCTTGAAAACTTGTGAGGTCTCTTGCTTTCTCTGAATGTTCCTCTTGGGGCTGCAAACCTTTCTTCCTCTTGCATTGTTTTCCTAGCCCAAAGAGGTCTCTTACGACCAATCACAAAGTCTGTAGGCCCATCAGTAGGTTGCAAAGGCTCAACTAGATCATCATCTTCTTTAGGATCAGTGGCCTCCCTCTGAATCTTAGGAGTATGGTCAACTTCCATATCCTGAGGAGACTCTTGGTCTTCATTGTCTATCTCCATTTGAGTGCCCTTAGATCTCTTGAATGCAATATCTTCTTCAAATGTAACATCCCTACTGATCTCAATCAACTTTTGACCTGGAATATACACTCTGTAGGCTTTTGAAGACTCATTGTAGCCCACAAAGATTCCCTTCTTGCCAGATGGTTCCAATTTTGTCCTTTTATCTTTAGGCACATGAACATATATAGGACAACCAAAGATTCTTAAATGACTTACTTCTGGCTTCACCCCTGTGAATGCTTCTTCGGGAGTCATGTTCTCCAAAATGTGGTGAGGGCTTCTATTCTGAACATAAATAGCTGTCCTAGATGCTTCAACCCAAAGGAAGGTTTGCAGATCTTGGTCATGAATCATGGCTTTGGTTGCTTCTACAATAGATCTATTCTTCCTTTCTGCAACACTGTTCTGTTGAGGATTGTAAGGGACACAAAACTCCCTCTTAATCCTAGCTTCAATGCAAAAGTTACGGAAGCTTCCAGAGATGTACTCTCCTCCGTTGTCGGATCTCAGAACTTTGATCCTCTTCCCAGATAAGTTCTCTACCTGAGCTTTAAATTCTTTGAACCTCTCAAGTACTTCCGCAAATTCTTTAGATTTCAAGAAATAAATCCAAGTCTTTCTAGAGTAGTCATCAATAAAAATAATGTAATACAAGAAACCACTCAAAGAAGCAATAGACATTGAACCACATAAATCAGAATGAATAAGATCTAGAATACATTTAGATCTACTTTCACTACTATGAAATGGACCTTTAGCATTCTTACCCAGTGCGCAAACTCTGCAAGTGCCTTCATGCTCCTGGTTGAGTTTCGGAAGGCCCGTGACCATCTTCTCCGTGGTTGGTAGTGCTCGAAAGTGAAGGTGAGCCAATCTTCTATGCCAAAGTTCACATGAGCTTGATGAATCATGCAACAAAGCCTGAAGTGGACGAGTGCGATGTCTGTAGAGACTCTCATGTCGAACTCCAATCACCCGAGCTGTCTTCATATTTAAGTTCTTCGGCCATGCAAGAACTTTACCTTCTGAGAATGCAACTTGGTACCCCTTGTCCTCCAAGGTTGAGATAGAGACAAGGTTCCGCTTGATACCCAGAACAAATAGAACATCACTCAACTGCAAGGAAATACCGGAATCCAAGTGAAGAGAGGAGGTCCCAACTCCTTTCACAGAATAACTAGCATCATCTCCAATAATGACTTGAACACTAGAATCTCTTTCCACCAAATTGGTTAGATGCTCTCTAAATCTGGTGATGTGGTGAGAGGCACCACTATCAATCAACCAAGTATTGTTGTCGGTTGGCACATTGCTTGATAAGGCAGAGTAGAATAGAAAACCACTTGAATCCTTTTGCGGAGAGATCTCATTCACATCTGCAATAGTAGCCTGCTGCTTAGGTCGGGTTGGACAATCCTTCGCATAGTGACCAAACTTGTCACATCGAAAACATTGAATGCGGGAGAGGTCCTTCTTCTTCTTCGATGCAGGAGCACCATTTGATCCTTTATCTCTATTCCTCTTGAAGTATCCTTTCTTCCCTTCTTTTCCTTTCTTCTTCGAGGATTGAGCAGCAAGAACATGAATATCTTCATTTGTAGAGCTTTGACCAATGCCTCTCGCTGCCAACCTTGATTCTTCTTGAATACAATCAGCTCTCAATCTATCAAACTTAGTAAGTTTTGATCTCGCACTGATTCCTTGAATGAATGACTCCCAAGATGAAGGAAGACCATTAAGAGCCAACATAGTCAAATCTTTGTCATCAACAATATGTCCAATGGTAGAGTGCTGATCTCTCAACTCGATAATCTTCATGAAGTATGAGATGACAAATTCTCCTTTCGCCATCTTGATATGTTGAAGTTGCTGTTTTAATGCAAGAGCTCGACTTGTGTTGTTGATCTCATACATCTCCTCCAAAGTCTTGAACATCTCTCTTGCAGATTTTAACTTGGAGATAATTGGCACAGTGTGGTCTTTCACGGAATCAACCATCTTTTTCGCCTTAGTGCCATTTCTCTTCCATTGAGGCTTCTTATTCTCATCGGTTGGTTCGGGAACTTCGCCCTCCACGAACTAAGCTAACTCATTTTCTTCCAAAGCGAGCATGACTTTAAATTTCCAAGATGTGAAGTTTGATGCGCCCTCAAGTCTATCTTCGATCTTGAGCTTGTTCACCATCTTGACGATAAGATAGATGCAATCAAAGATGAGAATAAGAAAGGAGGATAACACTGCTTGATTAAATCTGATCACGATCTTTCTTATACCCGCTCTGATACCATGTTAGTATTATGATCAGATGAAAAACTCAGATATTTAATTCAAAATCAGACATAATAACACAGCATATACCCTGGGAAAACCCTCCACTTGAGGGAGAAAAACCCAGCAACAAAGATCTCTCTTATATATATAAATAATGGCAACAATTCTCTTTACAATGAGGCCAATCACAAGGCCAATATTCAGCACCAACACTAGATGCAATGCCAGATAATAATCTGCACTTCCTTGATATCTAAATCTGCCCTTGAAGAAATTTACAATCTGCTCTTGATGAAATTCGCACTTGAATGAAGGAATGAATCGAACTTGCTGATGAATGAAAGGATGGAAATGACCTTGTATATATACAAAATGAGAGAGGTCGCACCTCTTCATGTACAAGGTCGGCCACAATACAAAAACATAATTACAAATAAAAGAAGCGAATTACAAGGAAGGTCGGCCCAAATAGAAATTATATTGTTGCCAAGTGAAGCGCCTCTTCACTTTAATTTTCTCAATAAAATAAGTAGCCGATAGGCTATATGCAATTTTATGTCTTGACTCGTGGCTGGAAGGATGAGCCCGAAGCTGCTATAACATCAACAAACCCTAGGTCCCAACTTAGAAAAAGGGCATGTTTTTTCATAAAAACGTAAAAAACAGGCACAAAAATCTGCAGAAACTGGTTGTAGATCTTCAAAAAACCCTAGCCACGAGTTTTCTAGCAAACAGTAAATTTTTTTTAGAGAAAAAAGAACTTTGAAAAAACTCTGGCACGAGTAGAAAATCCTAGTGTTGCAGACACACTCACGAAAATCTGCAGGAATAATGTAGAAAACATGTGAAAAAAAAGGGCCACGATTTTCAGCAAATCACCAAAGAAAATTCTCTGCCACGATTAGCAGTAGCAGGCACGATTTGCAAAGATCCTTGTAGAATATCTTGTCGAAGAAGATGTCACGAAATCCTCCTGAAACCTGCAAATCTCCGAATTGAGCAAACCAACGTGCCACAAGTAGATGCGATTCTCAGAACCACGGGCATAATTTCACAGTTGCATAGGGAAGATAAACACCAGCGAAATACCCACGAATGTGCCCAAGTAGGTCACGATTTCAGGAAATAGCCTTCCATGATTTGTAGAAAAGACCCTTAGATTTTTTTTAGAGAAAACCCACGTGATTTTTTGTAGAATAAAACCCACAAAAATGCCATAAAAAATCCGCGAATCTTTGCTTGAAAAAATCCGCGATTCTTCAAACGGAAATACCCACGATTTTCAAATGAAATCAGCTCACTAAATCTCTGCAAAAATTTCTTGCAAATTTTTTAGAGAAAAACCCTTGTTTTTATTAAAAAATGGGGCAAAAAAAGCTTCTGAGTTTTTAAAAAAAGCTTTAGGTAAACAGCCATGAATTTTGCCTCAAAAATTCGCCAAAAACCGACCTTCGATTTTTAAAAATTTCTTAGGAAAACACAAATTTTTATTGCTCAAAAAATTCACCAAAAAATGAGCCTAAGCTTTGATACCATGAAATGGTATTTCGTTATTTGATATACGATATAAAACAAAGGAGAGGATGAAATATTCTGAGCCAAATTTTTTTTGTTTTTCAATTATCAGATTACAACATTACAAAGCAGTGCACCCGTTAAGGTTAGATGAGAAAACCAAAACGTGCAAGAAAGCAGCTCTAACCAGAATGGCACCGATGATGGTGAGCATTGGTCAGAGGATCTAAAATAAACTGCTTATGCTGGAAAGGAACTCGACGCCAAGTATGTGCTACCCAATCCAAAGCGGAGTGAGGGGCGACCATATGACGGAGTGAATACAAAACAATGCTTGAAAGAAAGATGCTGAGAAATGAAACTACTCAACACCCAGAATGTGCTTGCTAACCCGGAATGGGATAGTAGCGACCATAGGGCGGAGATCTCACTATTACAATAACTTTGAATGGAAATGAGAACACAATCTGATTTAAGCAATAATGAATTAACTGCCAGTACTACTGTCAGTTTTACAAATAAGGAGCCTTTGCCTGCCAATGTCTTATGAATTTAAAGGATCAGCATTACATCATTTGGAATCCACCATTACTTTGCATAGTAATACAAAAACCAAATGCCTTCAAATATCAAGATACAGATTTCTGATTTTATTACAATCTGCTCACTAAATGTTTAGAACAGCAGTCTAAGGAATTGCTAAAATGCTCATATCTTCCACGAATCACCTCCGATTAACTAGAAGTCAAATGCATTAACTCTTAACTAAGCACACGCCTAGGATGAGACACTGAAAACAGATCTAAAGCCCATATATTAATTATGCACAAATCCCAATGTCCCTAAATGGTACGGCCCAGCTGAGAAACTCGACTTGGCTTTAAAAATTCAATTCACAACATTAAAATCTGCAATATGGAGCATAAGGGCGCCTAAGGCTAACACAGACAATAAGCTAATACCCACAATGATATTTTTGGTATTTTCTGATTTATGAAGCAACATGCAATCTGCTGTCTTAAAACAATGCAATAAGCTGAAATTATTAAATGATAACTTCGAATCTAACTATGCAATGAACTGATGAACAAAACACACTAAATGCAACTCACAGTACAATGATTCACCACTAGATGTTGTCTTCCAAACACGAAGTGATGCCCAATGCTAGGAGGCCTTCATTCCTCGAAGCAGTCCCAGAGCCAATCCGGCAGCATAACAGTATAATTTCCAAAGATGCCCAAAATGATGCACAAGACTCCTTTTTATAATTTTCGCTTGACTTCACGAACCCTAAAATCTGCTTTTAGGTCAAAACCTTCATCTCCTCAAGAAGGCGTACTTTCTCTTCAAGGCTTTAAGAATTGACATTTTAATTAAATATCATCCTTTGAAATATGCGCCCCTCAAACCTTTGCTTTGACTTAGGGAAATATTAAATCATTTCTCAATGAGGGCGCCACCCTCAAGGACCCACCTTTTAAAAACAACATTAAGTCATTAAGTCTAAGCCAAGGGTCAACGTTTAATTATAATAATTAAAACGTGACTTTTTTAATTAAATGACTTAACTTATCCTTTCGCAAAGGCCCTGAAGTCAAAACTGAGCAAAACAACTGACCCACTGAAGCAGGAAGTCAACCGAGCTGAACTCATCTGGAAAGCTGCTAAAAATAGAATTTACTAAAAATAGTAAATTCTAAAAAGTGCTCTGAATGCTGAGACGAACATACCACTGCGAAGCCCTCTGAAAACCCAGAAGGAATCCGCCATTAAATCCACCATCTCTGAGCAATGACCTCCTCAAAAATAGGAAACCCTAAATTTAACTTCTGACTAGCCTTCGGGTTCCCAAAGAGAGGCCAACGGTCACTGGAAATGTCAGGCTTGAGAAGGGGACATTACAGAGGAATACTCCTTAGAATAATAAAGTACAAGATGATGTTTCTAAAAAGAAACAATCGTGAAATAAGGAGAACTAAAGCAGAAAACAGAAAGTTACTAAAAACTAACTGAAGCTAACTAATGGCTAACTAACAACTAAGATGACCATTAAATATTACAATACTACTGTAATAGGTAGATCCCGAAAAGAGTATCAACCTTCTTTGTTAGCCCATATTCGGCACCCTATTACGGAAGGTAAACCCAGTACACACATAGAAGACAATAACATGCATAATGATCATTAAATAAATAATTACTCTTTTCTTTCTTACGAGTGTTCAATTGTACATTTTTCATTGTTTCAACTTTACATGCCTATTAACAATAAAATAAATCACTGACATGCAATTCCTTTCTTTTACGTACAACTATTTCAATTTTTATGCAATAATTAACTAATTTCTAACATGCATTTCTTAGTGTAAATGTAAATGTAAAACTATTTCAATTTTTATGCCATAATTAACTAATTTCCATGTCTTGCAGGTTAATTCATGAAAACTCAGTTTGTGACATTCTGTGCACACATGCTTGGCTATACATACATATATAAATGGTTATATGCACATACATATATATATACAATATGGATAAGCATATACATATAACCGTAGTATTTAAAGTAGAAAAACAGATTTGCACTCTGGGATTCAAAATATAACAGGAAAAGTCAGATTCTTGTATATTCACAATTACACTTCCACTGTAGAATCTTTCTTGCAGATATAAAACATTTTCCAGCATACTTCTGATTTCATTATACAGAAAATAAAGAATAATACAGGTGTTTACAGCTGCATACAGAGTATATATATATATTCATGAATTGTTCAAGGTTTTGGTATAAAACTGAGGTAAAGACAGCAGCAAGGATTTTAATCATATCGCAGAGATTTGTGTTGTATAATTGACGCATTCGCCCTATGCTGCAGCTTCCAAGAAACTATTGCATAGAAAATTTAATGGCGCAGGTTTAAAAAAACAGCAATTCGATTCAAGTGAAGGTTTTGGGTAGAGTCTGAAGGAAATAAAAAATCTTACGTAATCCCTACCAAGCAGAATATTTTTATTTTTAAATGGGATGAACTAAAACCAATATCTCTACAGCTGCTGCTACAATCTATTCACAATAAAACTAATATCTCTACGGCTGCTTCTTCAATTCTATTCACACTAAAAGAAAAGTAGATCTAAAAATAATGGGTGTTTTAGAGTGGCTAGATTCTTGAGCTCGACACAAGACTTTTACATTATCTTAAACGAAATTATAGGATGAATTTGTTTTCAGACGTCATGAGTGTATATTTAGACCTCCACAAAGTGCTCGCCCATTTGATATTTAGAACATAGAGGACAGAGGTACTTCGCCCATGTTGCAGTCGCAATAGCCTTGGTAGACATGCATTCATTGTTAGAATATTGTTATATCTCTATATTTAATGATCAATTATATACTGTTTCTATAGTAGTTAGTAGGTTGAAGTAGTTAGACTCATTAATGTCTATAGCGATATGTAACTGCTTTATTTTTTAATCTTTTTTTTTCGTTAATGCAATTTACCACTTCTTTTCCGAACATGGTATCAGAGCGGTGATAATCTGGAGCGGATTTTTGGTCTGTAATTCGTGATTTAAAATCACATGAGATTTGTTTTTTGAAAAATTTGAGGTTTTTTTATTTTTCTTTGTTCACGCGTGCCACACGACCCGCGATCTTTGCAACTCCCGCGTCCATTTCTTTGGACGGTGCGACCTGGTCCCTGAAGCTCGCGTTTTCTTTTCTTGCTGTCGATGCGTCTTTCTCAGGTCTCTATGCCCATGGACAACCTTTTGTATGCTTGTGTCTTGTGTTATCTAAGTCCGACGGCTCTTCTGGTGTTTGTTCCGGGCGGATTTTTGAGTTATTTGACGGATTTGTTGGCATTTTTTTCTGCGTTTTTTCTTGCGACTTGCAACGATTTTTCTCTGCGCGTGACTGCCATTTTTACCCGCGCGACCTCTACCTTCTTGTGCGTCTATAACTTGCGCGACGGGTCTGTGTATACAGTGACAGGATTTTGTCCTCTCACGAACAGTTTCTGGTCTTTCTCTGCTTGCGACCAGGTCTTTTAAGGAATTTTTTTTTTGGCAGCCAGGGTTTTCTTTTAACCCTTAGTATTTTATGCAGCCAGAGCAAATTTTTGGGTGCCTTTATCAATCGACCTAGGGTTTTTATAAAAAAAAACCTCTGATTTTTGGCTGGATTAAAATTCTACCTACATATTCTTTGTGGGTTTTTTGTGAAAATTTCTGGGTCTCTGACAAGATTTTTTGGGTCTTCTAAAAATTTTACCTCGAAATTTGTGCATGTGGGTATTGCTGAAATTTTTTGGGTATTCAGAAAATTTTCTAGGTTTTTAACCGAACTCTGCCTTGACATTTTTGCTCAGCACATTGGGATTAGTGCAACAGATTTTAAATTTGAAGCATTTTGTCTTTGTTCTCAATACCTTGGGAAGCGTGCATAATGGCATCTCTAACAAATATTATGCTTGAAAGCAGTAAAAAATTCAATGGAAAAAATTATAACGCCTGGAAGCAGCACATGCTTACGATCTTTGAATATCGTTGCCTTGATTAGGTCGTTTTGGGGAACTCAACTTGTCCTATTGTAGCCGGAAAGGACCAGGACAAATGGGATGAACGCAACCGGGAAGCCGTCATGCTCATCAAACTCTCAGTCACAGATGAGCAGCTACCTCAGGTACCGTTTGGCAAAACTGCTACGGAAATCTGGGATCATTTGAAGGACCTTCATGAAACCTTTGACAAGAGTAGAGCGTTCTTTCTCAAGAACATGCTGCTTTCCATCATGATGGATGAGAAAATGTCCTTGTAGGAACATCTGACAAATATTAAGGACATTCGTGATCAGTTGGAGGCGATTGGTCGAACAATGGAAGAAGAGGACATGGTCGTCATTACTTTGAAGAGTTTGCCAAAATCTTATGAGCATTTCATTGAAACGTTGAATATTACTTCCACCAATGTTGATTTGAAATTTCCCGATCTTTGTTACAAACTCTTGCAGCAGGATCGATGGAGACAACAATTTGGGAGTAGTGCTAGTTCGTCCTCCACAGAGCAAGTGTTCTTTGCCAAATCTTATGCTAAGAACAAAGGGAAGGCACAATCTTCTCAGCCGAAAGGCTCTGGTTCTTCTCAAGACAACAAGAAGAAAAAGAACATTTAGTGTAATTATTGTCATAAGTATGGTCACATGAAGGCTGATTGTTGGGTTCGATTGGCTTCTGAACTAAAGAAGTAGGGAGGGTCTCAACAAAAGGCAAATGTCGCAAAGTACTCTAGGTAGAAAGAATCTGCATTCTATGGTTTTATGGCCAAAAGAACTGCAGATCCAGTACAAGCTTCTGCCTGGTATATTGATTCAAGGGCTTCTTGGCATTTTACTCATCGTCGGGATTGGTTCACCAAATATGAACCATTCACTAATTCAATGATCTTTGGAGGATGCGAAGAGTATACAGTTGCTGGTAAGGGCAATGCTTAGATTCACTCTGGAGGGAGAAATTTAATATTTGTCGATGTCTACCATGTTCCAGGCATGGAACATAATTTTCTCTCCGTCAGCCAGATCATGAGGCATTCTCCCCAATTGGATGTTGTTTTTAGTTCGTCCACTTGCAGCATTGTTGATAGGGAGACTCGTACTACAATCTCTATGGGACTTGAGGATCATGGTCTGTATAGACTTGCTGATTCCGGTGATTCTCAGGAGCACGCTCTGGCAGCTAGGAGTACTTCCATCAACAAACTTTGGCATCAATGTTATGGGCACTTGAATGTGCACTATCTCTCTCAACTGTCTCAGAAGGGTTTGGTTGCTGGTCTACCTGAGATCCAAACTCAAAATCATGGAGTTTGTGGAGCCTGTCAAGTTGGGAAGCAGCATCGGACACCATTCTCGGATGGTGATTCGTGGCGAGCCTCCAAGGTACTTCAATTGGTTCACGCTGATGTATGTAAACCAATGAACACTCCATTTGTTACTGGGTCTAAGTACTTTTTATTATTTGTTGATGATTTCAGTAGAAAAATGTGGGTGTATTTTTTGAAACATAAATCAGATGTGTTCAGTACATTTCAGTAGGATAAGGCCTTAGTTGAGAAAGAATCAGGTTTTTAGATTGTCACTCTAAGGTCAGATAATGGGGGGGAGTTTGTTCAGCTGACTTCTCTACTTTTTGTGCTACACATGGCATTAAGCGCCATCTCACTACACCATACACCCCTCAGCAGAATGGTGTTGTTGAACGTAGGAATCACACCATTATTGAAATGGCTCATTCTATGATGGAGTATAGAAATGTCCCTAAGAAATACTGGGCTGAAGCAGTTTATATTGTAGTCTACCTCCTGAATCGGTCACCTAGACAGGCTGTTAAGAAGATGACTCCTGAAGAAGCCTGGTCAGGACGTAAGCCTAAGGTGGGCCATCTGAAAGTCTTTGGTTCTACAGCTCATGTCTGGATTCCAGAATCCAAGCATGTCAAGCTGGACTCCAAAAGCCAACAACTTATGTTTACAGGGTACAACGACAATCACAAGGCATATAGGTTGATTGATGTGGATACAGATCATCTCATATTCAGTCGTAATGTTGTAATTGATGAGACTACTGGTCCCTTTCTTCCTACTACCAGTCTTGAGGATCTGCATTTTCCAGTATAAAGATTAAAGCATTGCATGAAAATAAAAGTCGTGTTCTAAAATTAAGAACTATAGTTAAAAACTAAAATTGCATGAGGAAATGATGTCCAATAGTCTCGACTCTCATCAATATACTGGAAAATAAATGTATCATAGGATTGAGATGTGACACTTACCAACCCATATTTATTAACTATGATCTATTAACCATTGATGTATTATTTCCAACAATTTCATTGCACAAATATGAACGCAATAGTATTAGATTCTATAAATGACTGATAAATTGTTTTAATTTTAGTAATTGTTTTTGTGTATAGTTTACTACTTAAGTGAGAACATCAAAATATCAATGTACCATATACATGTCATAGCATTTGAAAATGCATTCATGTTTATCAGAGTTGTTTCTTTTAGATCCCTTACTATTGAATTATTCCTCTATTTCAACATGTCATGCTCTACATGGTTGATGCATCCGACATCAAAATTTGTCTGGTTTATCTGCAATATTTTCTCTTATACCAACCACAGCGTTCTAATTGTTCTGGATAAACTTATTTTTTCAAGATTATAATGAGAGAATGTCAACAATTTATTTGATACAAGTGCGAGTACTGGACAATCAATGCTTATTATTGACCTGGTAGTTGACATCATTGCAACCAGAACATAAGTTTTCTCATAATCCTCTTCACTTTTCCTATTGGTAACCTCCTGGCTGATCTAACCTTGTAGATTTCACTATCAATTCATATTGCGTAGGCATTGATTCTAGTCTTAAGTTTTTAGATATGGTCATGTACTGCTGCTGTGCTCTATTTTTCTTTTGGAGAAAATTCAATTATATGAGCTTTTGTGCTTTCAAACTCAATTTTTTCTCCATATGCTTTTCATTTTTGGGCTTTGAAACTATCACTTGTCTCATCACTTCTCACTGAATATTGCTTTGGATTCTTTGGCTATATAGCTCATTAGAATATATTTGACACCTTTAGAGCTTTCTGCATATATCAATACACATATGCTTTCTTTGATTCATGTTTGCAACCATCCATCTTAGGACTGCACAAGATTCCTCTGAGTAAACTCATCTTCCTTATGTCTGAAGGAATTTCCTGCTTGCTTATATTTACCAGCCTCCAAAAGATTATTTATACCTAAATTGATAAATTGATAGAATATTATGAACACTCTATCCCATGTATGGTACCGAGTCAGAATACTAGATCAGCAGATTCTATTAACTATTTTTCTGATTGGCAATCTCGAAGGACTTAAGTGATGCATTCATTTATGTTTTAGTTGCTGTATTCCTGTCACATATTTCTTGTCAGCCTCCACTGACATATTTCATTACATTTTGCAGCTCCAACGTGCAACCACCATTCTGGATACCTGTTCATATTGTGAGTCCAGAGCGTCCCACTGAACACACAGTTTTTAATGTAACTGCAGGTAACCATAACCTATCTTCTGTGTCTGCCAAGTTGGAATAGGTGTCTCCAAAATATTTGATTTTTTGTTATTTTACAATTTTTGTAATTTGCATTAGAGGGATGATATTTTAAGTGTAGCCAAACTTTATATTTATTCGTAGTGAAATTAAAAAATTTAGAGAGGCTTAGTAAGTTACTTTGTCATCCATCTAGTCCTAGCTTTGTTTTTTAATTCTTCCAATTTTCTTGTCTTTCTTGTGAATTGACATTCATATACATGTGGATGGAACATGTCTTTTAATGTACATTGTTGCTAAGGTGATTGGGTATCTGTGAGTGATACTGAATTCTCCCTTAAACTTTAACTTGTATATGTTGTTGCATTCCCCATTTCATTTTTACAAGTGGGCAAGGTTATTCTACATACAATAGTAAATACATCAGCAACTTCTAATGAATTTTTGTTTTGAAAACAGACAATAACAACTTGATACATGAGTGGCCTGATTTAACATAATGTAGTTCTGAATCACACATATAGAGCTCTGAATGGTGAAAAGCTGCTGATATAATATTATATTTCTATTTTCAGAAGTACTGTTAATATATTTATTTTTTTATGAACTGCTGTTAAGGTAGTTTTTATTGTGTTATGAACTACTTTCACATCGATTTATTGCTTCATGACATTTAAAACTGTTTACATTTAATTTTTGTTATGGTCTAAAATTTTTCCTTCATGTTTTTTCAATTCAGCATTCTGAATGAACAGTGACTCTTGAATTCAAGCAGGATTGAGATAAAGCTTTTATTAATGACTTCAATATGACAAAGAGAATATCCTTGCAACAGCTTATGATTAGAAGTTGCGGTGAAGCCTCATGATTATTTATCATATCATCTTCTACAATACTTCAACAAAACTGGGTGTTCATAATTATCTTGTAATCGATGTCTATAAGTTATGAATGCATCAAAATGTAAAAGAATTTAAGCATTCGAAAGTAAATTTAACGAAATGTTTCTGTCAAGAACATAAGCTTTACTATGAATTTTCTGTTTGTCAAGTAGCTCAGATTGGGTATGGCTTTTGTACACGTATTGGTGTTGTTTTGGAGGCTATTTTGTTGTAAAGTAGTATCTAGTTCTTATTAACTGTTAAGGGTTTCTACTCGATGATCTATAGGTATTTACATATAAGGAACTTGGAGAAGTTTATCCGTCAAGCATGCCTAAGGGAGGGCATGCTAGCTTGTTTCCAGTTATTAAGATGTACCCAATGCTAGCTTGTTTCCAGTTATTAAGATGTACCCAATGCTAGCTTGTTTCCAGTTAGGTTGTATGTATTCCACAAGACAGCACTCTATTGCAGTTATTAAGATGTACCCAATTTTCATATAGCTTCATCTATAACACCCTTGATTGACCTTTGATGATATGGATGGACTTCCATATTCTTAGAGATGTGGTTGTTTATAGATCAAAAAATTGTTGTTTTAAGGATATATTAGTGCATAATTTGAAAGCATTGATGTGACTGTTATGCTAGTTTGTTTTTGAAAATCAATAATATAACAAGCTTGTTTGCCTAGAGATCAGGGAATGACTGGTTTTGCTATGGGGAATTTGATATTCCATTACAGTTAGATGAACATATGGTAGTTCTCAAGGACTTCGTCTTTTTGGCCTTTGGGTAACTGTTAAGTTTGATTATGCATATGCCATATGTCCTGGTATACTTTAGTCAGTTGCAATACTATATATTAATATATAACCAATTGTTGCAGCTATCATATTACTCGTTTGTGCACATACTTTGACCTCTGACTTGGTGCAGCCATTGTGGTCATTTGAAAATATTTGGCAGCAATTCCAAATTTATTTTCTATCGAGTGAACTCTGCAGTGTGCCTGGACATATATACTTTTGTACTTCAGATATAGAGTTCATATATAGTTAGTATTCATATCCGTCCTACAAATTCTTTATTGTATGGTGTAAATTGCATTAATATTAATTATATGTTGTAAATTGTATCTATATTCTCAAATTATAAATTGAATGGTTTAGATTGCATTGATGTCAATGGATTCCATTATGTATTTTGGATAAAGTTGGCAAATTAAGAGTGTGTGCTCTTATTGATGTGATCTCTGCTACTGCTTTTTGTCATTTGTGGGCATCAAAATTATTATTTTTATGTTGTTTTTGATAATTGTATGTGGCTTATTGTTTTACAGCCTACTGCACAGGCTGGCTAATCTGATATGATGTTACAGTTAGTCTGATCCGTCTGCTTGCTTTGCAGATGCTCCATGTGATTTTGTACAGTTCATTGAGTGGTCTCCAATATCATGCTCTCGTGCTTTGCTGATTGCTAATTTTAATGGGAGAGTAAATATCTGGAGTCAGCCTACTCAGGCAAGCAATTTATATTACCAACTGGAAATTTTATTTTGTATCATACAAGGAAAAAGGATTTTTTTCCTATTCACCTTGTTTTTCTTATTCCCAGGATTGTGGTTGATGAAAATGATATTTGCCATAGTTACATTTTGATAGGAGCTCTTCCAGATTAGAAACTTGTGTGAAAGACTGCCAAATTTCATTGTTTTAGTTAATTCAGGAGAATGATATGCCTATTTTGTCTCAATTGTCAGACACAAGAGGATTGTGATCATGTGGCTGAAACATTTATATTTCCTAGTATGAATATATCTGAATTTTTGAGACAAATACATTTTCTTGAAGTATATACATGGTGATAATTGTTAGAATAACCACTGGTTGTGAAGCAGTTAGAAGACTAGAATTAGAAAATTCTGAATTTAGACAATTTTTTGCAGGCTTTTCTGAGTGTTGAAATACCTATTTCTAGTCTTTGCTTTTGTCCTATTGATAAGTGCAAGTTTAGTTTATTTTTAGGTGCTTTTTTTAGTGAATAAAACTGTATTTTTCTTTAGGTGCTCTTTGTCTTATTTTTAGGACTATATACTTGTCACTAGAATAGCAATTTTTAAGTTAAATATTTTATTCTAGGGCAGCTTGACTTTTTAGGCCAGATCTTGGTGTTCAAAATAATTTAAATAATTCATGGGCTATATATTAACCTTTGGTGTCATTATTTTACTGTAATCCAAATTGTAGAGAAGAGCTGTTGCTTCCAGAATAATAATTTTTTTTCTCAAGATTGCAGACTTGTTCTGATTTCAGCTTATTGTTTTTGATTTTTGTACTTTTAAGTTTTCTCTGTATGTAGGTTAAGGCACTCCATCTATGGGTCTGATTGAAAGTCAAGATTCGTCATTTTTTTCCAAACCCTTGACTGCAAGATCTGCATACTATTTGCTGAAGTTTAACATGGTATTAGAGTGGAGAATATGAAATGTTCCAAGGCTTATGTGGATGGAAATGGCTGTTACTTGTGAAAGTGACTTGTCAGAGGGTTTTAGTGGGTGTGATGCCTGAGTTTCAGTGAGTTAAACTGATCTGAGGCACAAGGACCTGTGATAGGGTGTTGAGTGTGATGCCTAGGATCTTCCAGCAATTGGAAGGTTAATTTTAATCTGAGATAGGTGGCTGATTTATTTCAGTGAATGTGATGTCGAAGAGTCTTTAGTGATTGATGAGCAGACTTGTGAGAGGTAGGGCAGTGTTGATCTGCACCTAGTTAGGTTGCTGTTCTAATTTTTTTAGCTGATTTGTTTAGTTTCAACATATTTTACTAACTACATACACAAATTCTCTTGATCTTGGAGAGTGTGACTGTCTAGAGGAAGCTTCAAATTTTACATCTCTGGAATGGAGGTTGCAGATGTTGCTGGAAGAAGTAGATCTGTGGGTTTTTGTGGAAACCATGATTTCACCTTCGGTTCATCCTTTTCAGTTTGTTGAACATATCAAGATATCATTTGATTCCTCACATTACTGAAAAGAAATCAGCAAAGAAAATGTACGGTGCCTAAACTAGTCTTTATTAGGGTGTGGTCATTTCTTGGAAGATGCTGTTGAATTGCAAACTCAGTGTACACGAGTGACATGGACATAGCAGCTACCTTCCTAATGAAGATCATAAATTTTGTGATCAGCTTGAAGCTATTGCTATGTTATACCAAGTTTTTGGGATGGGGATGGCAAGAGACGAGGGTATGCATTTCTAGGACATTAGGAGATGGGAAACCTTTTTTTAGGGGATGATAATTAAAAAATGAGGGCAAATATAAAAAATATAGGAAAATTCAATGATTCATATAGAAGGCAATTATCATATACATTATAGAATACTATAATGAAACATTAGGGCTGAATTGAGAATTCACATGAGTCAACATGCAAATTAACAAACTTTCAATGCCTAGTCATTTCAATTTGAGTTTTCATTACCAATGTAGTTATACATAATACGACAAAATGAAAAAGCTGAAAGGCTGTCAAGTATAGAATGGCAACGTATAGACAATCTAATATCAATCACTTTTATGCCTTTGCCTCGTCCTCGCTTAAATCAAAATCAGATTGAATTTGATTCATCGCTAACATTAGGGGATCCCTCATCCAATGGAACACCCACCAGTCCCTCCTATACCTCCTTGTCAATTTGTTTGGCATATTTGGGATCAACATCCCACCTTAAAGCTGGAGTCTATGCATATTGAAGAATTTGTTGATCATGAAGTCACAAGGCATCGTGCACAACCACCAACTTATCCACTCATTGAGAGGTAAGCTTGTTCCTCTTGATAGAGTGAAAAAAGCTGTTTTGTGGACTGATTCCTCATTGCGATAGAGGAATTGATCACCTACAAAAGGATGTGAATGGCAAGTATCCTCAACTTTTTTATATCCTTCCCATGCCATGTCCACCATCCAATAGGGCTGGTTTAAGCTAATGTAGGTCAATTTAACTTGGTCTTTGGTTTACTAATTGTTGGATCATGAAGGTTAGCAAAGGTAAGCCTTTATATATCGTTACTTGAATATATTTTGAAGCGCCTTCATCAACCTCTTCTTTCCCTTCATCATCAAGTCATCTACTTCACTCTAGATTAACCATCATCAACTGTAGGGCCTTTTGCATCACAGGATCTTCTCTAACAAAATGAAGCAATTAGCATATCTGTTCTCCACAAGTTTGAGGAATTCCTTGAAAAAGTATTGAAGAGGGAAAGCAAAGTGTAGTGGTTGCAAATGAACATTTGAAAATCTCTAGCTTTTGCCACCTCTTTCATAACTCAATCTATCTTTCCTATGCCTTTTATTGCATTGTTCAATGCATGAATACAACACAAGGTCCAAAGGATGTGCTTGTAAGCACCCTCCACTATCGTACCAATTAAGTTGTATAGATGTGCCTAATTAATGGCACCTATCCTCATCCAAGTTTGGGTCATGTACATAGTCTATGTTCTCTAAGGGGGTAAAATGAGGGACAGACAAAAAGTGCAATTTTGAACATTTATTTGAAACAAAGTTACACAGAGTTTCCTGATGGGGGGAAGGGGGGATCAAGGGCCTATGTTTGGGGATGGTGGTGTGGGGGTGGTGGAGTGGTTGGCTGGTGGTGTAAATACATATAGTACTTGAAAAATTAGTTATAAAAAGATGTGTAAGGAATAAGTATTAAAATTATAAATGAAATTTTGGCATACTAATCAAAGTTTAAACTACTAAACATTAAAAACATGACAATGATTACATTGAACATTAACAATGGTGGGTGGAGGTGTGGGAGCAAATCACCTAGTAAGGTTGAAGGGCAGTGCCCCTCATAGGGGTAGAACCCCCAATGGGGTCAAGGAATGGATCCCCTAGCGAAGTCAAGGGGCAGCACCCCTCATAGGGACTAGGGAGGGGTTGAGGGGTAGAGCCCTTCCCACCAAGCAAAAATTAAGGCCTTCAAAACCACACAAACCTTCATGGTGAATGTCATTTTCACAATTCTATCACTTATTTTTTGCAACATCAAGTCCTTATTATTTTGAAATTTGATTTATTTGAAATGAGGCTTAGAAGTTAGATGCCTATTTATGTTTTTTATGAGTGCTTAGGGTATGGGTGGAGCCCATAGACCTTTAGGGTTAGGGTTTGTTGCACACAAATCAAAAACAATTTTAATTTATTTTATTTTACTACCATGAGAGATGCTTGGAACTGCCTGGGAAGGAATGGAGATTCCTTGGAGTCCCTTGGATGCCTTAGGGATGTCATGGAGTCCTCAAGCTGCCCCCAAACTAGGGGGCATATTGGAAATGCCCCTTCATTGAGGGGAATGTCTCTGAAATGTCCTCGAGTCGTGAGTGGCACTAGCGGGATGACATCCCCTCCAAGTCTCCACGTCTTGGAGATGTCCCCGTCTTGGAAATGCGAGGATTGGGGGGGGGGTGGTGGCATCTTCTTGGAACAATGGTTTGAAGTAGGGAGAATCTGCCACATGAAATGGGATGGCATGGGCAAAGAAAAAATTGGCAATGGAAGATTGTCACTTCCCATGATTGCAAACTGAACATACTTGCAATTGTACCTGCCCCCTCACACTACCATTAGTCTCTCACCAGTACCACTAGGAACCATAGATGACATAGTGGATTGTGTAGAATCTACTAGCATTGGCATGCTGTTAGACCTTGCTTCACCTTCCATAAACAATTTGTTAACCTTTGCCTTCTCAATTGTGTTTATTTCTGGAGAAAACTTAACACTAAGATCTAAGATCTTTGTTGAAAATATGACACAGCTAAACTCTATTGCCTCAATTTTTTTTCTTTGTCTAAAGCTATTACAAATTGCAAAGAGGTTTACAGGGTTTGAATGGGTCCTTTGCATGTTTTATCACGGTGGTGGAAGTGCATTCAAACGGATTATGAGGCTGTCTTGCTTCACCTACATCACTCCCACACCTTGATGAACCCCCAATCGAAAGTCTTATTTGTTCCATGTAAATGTTTCATGTTCATTTTCATTGTTGCTGCTTATGCTATATACTGTTTGGTGAAAAAAATGGAATGCAACTTCCAAGTGCCATAAAAAAGAAAATATAAAATTTTATAGTTAAAACTCAGAAAAAAGACACACTTACCTTCTTCTCCTCAATCTCCTGAACCCTGCTGCTGTTCCAATGACAATATTAGAATACTTAATTCACTTTAGAAGGATTGCTGCTGTTGCTTTTTTTTTCCTTTCTCCAATTTGCTGCAGCAATGATAAAATGGATGCCATTGAGCAAATTTTTAGGGGTAGGAGTTGGTGGGGTTTGGTTTTGAAGGTGTCCTTGTGTCACCAAAATGTTCTCAATAGGAATATGCGTTCAAAAGAGTAGGGGATGCGTCCTTGTGTAACATAGAGCTGTTGGAGTTAAAGTGAAGGATGAAGAGTTGGTACCTACAACCTTAATTGGGTTCTCCACATCATAGGAACTGTTTAGTTAGGTTCTCAGTGCTCATGAGAAGCTTCCCACTTTTGAGAAGCTTTGGGGTGATATCATCTAGGAAGAGGCTAGATTGAGCATTGTTTTAATTAAAGCAGAATGGAGTCAAACCTAGCCCTCATCAAGAAGATGTGGAAAGGTTGTAAGAGAGGACCTAGGAAGGGTTAGAAGGGTAAGAAAGGGAATTAGTATATTTGGACTAGGGGAAGAAAAACGTGAGTCATGTGAAGTGTTTCAAGTGCCACAAGATGGGCCACTATGCATCTCAGTTTCTTGTGAAGAAGAAAACCAAGGAGCAACAATAGGAGTTTGCAAGGGAGTGTAGAAACTCTAGCTAAAGTTGATTTTTTTCCTTTTGCCACCAACCCATTGAATTTCTCCCACAAATTATCATTCCATTGTATAACCTCAAGGTTGCCATTCAAACCTGCGTTTTATATCATAGTAAAAGTTTTCTTCTGATGTTTAGGAATTCCAAATTTATTCTGCATTGTCTCCCATTGCATTAAAGCACCATTGCCAAACAAACAATCAATGAAATTGATACCTTGATTATTCAAACATTTAGCATAGCAACCTCTTGTAGTAGCAAGGAGAGAACTTTTGCCATTTAGAGACTGCCATAAAGAGCTAAAACCACTTAACCTTGTTACTAGAGAAAACCTCATGTCCTCTAGTAAAACCTTTCAAATGGAGCAAAGGGAATTAGTATATTTGGACTAGGGGAAGAAAAACGTGAGTCATGTGAAGTGTTTCAAGTGCCACAAGATGGGCCACTATGCATCTCAGTTTCTTGCGAAGAAGAAAACCAAGGAGCAACAATAGGAGTTTGCAAGGGAGTGTAGAAACTCTAGCTAAAGTTGATTTTTTTCCTTTTGCCACCAACCCATTGAATTTCTCCCACAAATTACCATTCCATTGTATAACTTCAAGGTTGCCATTCAAACCTGCGTTTTATATCATAGTAAAAGTTTTCTTCTGATGTTTAGGAATTCCAAATTTATTCTGCATTGTCTCCCATTGCATTAAAGCACCATTGCCAAACAATCAATCAATGAAATTGATACCTTGATTATTCAAACATTTAGCATAGCAACCTCTTGTAGTAGCAAGGAGAGAACATTTGCCATTTAGAGACTGCCATAAAGAGCTAAAACCACTTAACCTTGTTACTAGAGAAAACCTCATGTCCTCTAGTAAAACCTTTCAAATGGAGCAAAAGTCATTGGACCCAAAAGGTTTGAAATCAAGTCACCAAAGAGATTATCCCACAAATGCAAACCATTCTAATTAGGATTGCCTTTGGGTAAACTATTGGATAAATTAGGCCTAACAAGTTGCTTCCGAGGCTCATTACCTTTTATGACTTTTATTATCCAATTGATAGCCAAAGATGCACCTTGCAAGAACATATCCCTCAGCCCCATCCCTCCCAGCCTCCTAGGCTTAATATGCTACTCCTAGGAGATGATATGTGCTTTTTTATTGCTCTTTCCATTTGACGAAGGAAAACCCCTTATAAGCTTGTTTAGCTGATTACTCTAAGGAGTAGACACCAGATAAAAATACAAGGAGTAGGAAGAAAATACCCTTTGGAAAATTTCAAATCTCCTATTGAAATATAGTAGATTACCATTACATTTTACAAATTTTCTGTTAAGTTTATACATCATCCAATTCCTCATCTCTTTTAAAGAGGGACATCTAGAAAATGGAATACCAATGTACCTAACAACGTCATTAGAACCTAAACACTTCCAATGAATATTTTACAACCAATTATGGAACTCATTAGACAAGCATGAGACACTTGATTTATACAATGCAAATTTAGAACTAGAGGCAATACTATACACATTTAATTTGTTACCCAAATTAATAGAGTTTTGTTCATCCATATCCACAAAAAGGGTGGATTCATTAACAAATTGCAGTTCAATCATTGAATAACCAAAAGGCAAACCCAAACCTTTCATTGGGATTTCTAATGAGCAATCCGTTAAAAGAAAATGTATAGCTTTAGTAGCCATAACAAACAAATAATGGGGTAAAGGGGATCCTTGCCTGATAGATCTTTGAAGAGAGAAGGAACTAGACAGCTCACCATTAATGCTGATTTGAGTGGAAACATCTGTAAATAAAGTACTTATCATTCTACATAACAACTCACCAAAACCCAAAGCTTTAAGCATCAAAATAATAAAGGGCCATTCAATATGATCATACGCTTTTTCAAAATCAAAAACAATAGATACATTTTGTTTAGAAAACTTAGCTCAATTCCTTCTCACCTGGTTAAGAGGTTATCTAAAATATATCTTCACTTCACAAAAGTAGTTTGTGAAGGGGAGATCACTTTGGATAGAATTCTCTGCACTCCCAACCTAAGGTTTTGGCAATATTTTACCGGATATATTATGCAAAGTAATGGGTCTCCAGTTTTTCAGCTAAGAAGGATCACGATCTTTAGGCAGAAGCTTAATAACAACTTTGTTTATTTCACTACCATGAGAACTCTCAACAATTGCCTCGATACACCTCAAGCAAAATTTTGCTAACCAAATCAACATTTGTTTTGTAAAATTCAATAGGAAACCCATCAAAACCAGGATCCTTATCATTTTTTAATTGACAAATAGCATTTTTAATCTCCACCAAATATAACTTAGCCTCTAAACACAAAGCCTCTCTATAATCCAACTTATAGGGACCACCTTGGAGATAGTATCTCTAGCCTTCGACGCTGCTGCAATGCTGCCATCAGAAGAAAACAAATTCCCATAGAAACTTTGGAATGCCCTCTTAATATGTGCATACTCCACAGCCAGCACACCACCAACTTTAACAACATTGATATTCTCTCTTTTATGCCCAACATTTCAATATTTAAAGAAGATCTTAGAGCCCCTATCACCCAAATGCAACCACATAAGCCTTAACCTATATCTAGCACCCCTAGCCTTATAAAACTAATCACACCCTAAAAAATATTTAACAACCTGAGCCTTTTTCTGTAACTGCACATCCAAGGTGTTACACAGAAGCTCCTTCTCAACTCTGAACAAATACTCTTGAAGCATGTTAAATCCTCTCCTTCGAGAATTCTTGTAAATTTAATAGCAAATCCATAGCATCATTCCATCTTTTAACATTAGAGCCCTCAGAAAACTTATGAAAATTTAAAATCTATAGATTGAAGAATGTATAACTAGAAGAGGGATTGGTAAGAAAAGAAACATTAAGCTTATAAAGTTCACTAAGGAACAAGAAACAATAGGAGGACCAGAGATAGGGAAGATATCCATCTCAATTGGATGATGGTCTGAAAGTGGAGAGGGAATAAGTTTGACAACATTATCATCATGAACAGATGGAATGCAACAGAATGAATTGTTTAGCAAAAATCTATCCAACTTACACAGACATTGTTATTACCTTTTTCACGGTTTGATCAGGTAAACAAATCCCCTTACTATTGTGCTTACAACCCAAGAAAGGGTCAATAATGTTCTTTCTGTTAAATTTAAAGATCAGATTGACATGCACAGAATTTAATTCAAAATATAACACAAGACACAGCAGATACCCTGGGAAAACCCTCCTCTTGAGGGAGAAAAACCCAGCCAATAATATCTCTTATATTATTGAATCTTCAATAAGAATGATACACATACAATAGGCCAATAGAAAGGCCAGCACACAGCACCACAATCTGATGCAAATACAGAACTGAATGATATAATCCGCCAATACATATCTCAGCCTTCTACACAAATCTCAGACTGCTCTTGGATGAACTCGCATATGAAGAACTTCGAACTGTGAATGAACTGAAAAAATGCTAATGAATGAATGATGAACAATGAGCAACCAAATGAATATATATACAAATGTGAGAGAACAGACGCATCCCTTCAAAGCATCAAGTCGGCCAAGATAACAATAATTACAAGTTATTTAATGAAGCGCCTCTTCATTAAATTGTATCTCCTCATTAAATACATTATTTATCAAATGAAGTGTCCCTTCATAAAATCGCATAAAGCAATTAAATAGCTGAAGGCTAACATTTAATTGTTTTCTTCAAGTGATCTAGGCTGGAAGAAATCGTATGAAGCTGCTATAAACATCAACACTTTCTCTTGGCCCAATTTTTTTATTGTCCTTCCATTCAAATTTACAACCACCAACCTTATCAGCACAGGGATCAGCTATGTTAAATCATCCCGACAAACACAAGGGATAACATTTAGGTTATTGGCAAGCCAATTCCATAAATCAGTTCTATCATTGTAATCATTTGGTGCATAAATAGAGCATTTACTAAACACTTTTCTATCAATATTAAGTTGAATCAAGACCACTATGTTACATGGAGGAATGCGATAACTGATTATATTTGGACCAAACACAAGATTCAATAAAATAGAGATCCCCCATTCCCTTTTACCTTTTTTGAAGAAAAAGTACTATCATTAGCCCAAATGATTTTGCAAGCCCCTTCTAAATCAAAACCAATTGATTTAACTTATTGCAATAACACACAATCCAAATTCTTTGATTTATACATAGATTTAACCGCATGTTTTCTATCATGTGCCTCTAGGCCTCTTACATTCCAACTCAAGCATTTTCATCAAAATAAGTAATAGGAGAAGGGATAGTGTCACCTTTCAAACTAGGAAGGCAGAGTATTACTTGTCACCCATTGTTTCCACATTGTTATCCATAACATTACCATCAATATCGCTAACAGTTAGTTTCCTGGTACCATTTTCACATGTCCATCTTTTTAATAGTAAAAACAATAATTAATGCCACAGCCCAACAATTTTTGCAAATAAAAACAGTCCCATGCAATTGCACATAAATACATTCAAGGAGGCTAACATTGTGCTTTGAAGAAGTAAAAGTCCTCACATTCAAATGTGTCAATGAAGACTTAGTGTTTGCCATTTTAGTCACATCACTGAGAGGATTTAACACCTGCAGAAGCAAGAATCACAAACATGGCAGCACATACAAATGTCTATCCATTTTAGAGATGAATTCAGAACATCATCAGGATTCATGATGGGGTACCATGCAAAGTCTCTAAAAAGAGACCTTTCAACATTCCAAAAATGCTTTGTTAGCATCCTTTTGTTATATTATTGGTTTTTAAACACACAAGAAATGCCTCTGTTGAATCATCTGACAGAATGTAACATATAAACCTAATTTTTTGCCCCAAGTTGAGGCCACCCAATTGTCAAAAAAATTCCTAGTAGAAAGCACTTCAAGAGTAATGTGGATGAAAAAATGCTGACAGATTTCAACCTACAATCTTTCCTTTTCCAGAACACCTACCATATTATAATTAGGCAGTAGAGTCAAGATAGAAGGTTGCTTATCCTGCAAACCTCATTCTTGTTTTTCTGAACCATAAATTCAGCCCCTTCACCCACTTTGTATACTCTCCAGCCACCAATGCATGCTTAAAAGACTCTGTAATATGGCTTGATATGGCTTGAATCCCTAATAGTAATACCATTGCCACACTCCACCTCCATTTATTACATACTAGCTAGCTTAGCAAATACTGAGCCCCTACAGGGCTTCCACATGTCAGGGTGTACGAACCAAGAGAATGCTTGCCAAAAAGTATTTCCAGTATAAAAATACTCAACAAGAATAATAGAAACAAATAACACAACAATCAAAACAAATCAGCATAACAAAAAAAACTAACTCAAACATAAAAAGAGTGAAGGCCCCAAAGGAGACAAGAAATACAAATTGATTAAGAACAAGAAACACAAGACCAAGAACAAAGATAGAAGGTGGAGAACATTAGAGGATGACGCTTCACCTTCCACACCATAGCTCTCTTGACAACATACCTATCGGTATCCAACATTGAATTTGACCAAAATAAGAACCCTATTATTCTGAAGTAGAACTAGTAGAAAATTTGGGAACTCAAAACTGAAATTACCTGTATAAGTTCTCACATCATTGCCAAGATACAAACACAAAATTGCAACACTTGCTGTGACTTCGATTTTACAAAACGAGGAAGATATACTAGTGGGTTGTGAGGATGAAGTCCTAATCCATCTAGCAGACCAAATCATAATTCCAAAGTGGAAAAAGAATATGCACGGGGAAAGAGACGATCTACATCTAACACTAGTAGCCGCTGCAGTTGAGGTAAAAGGATTTCCTGCAGGAAAATTGATTACAACTCACTATTAAGTTATTAACAAAAAACGGAACAAAAATGATAGAAGGCTCCTAATAAGATCTTCTAGTTTTTGTGTACCATCTTCTTGTCAGATTACCACTCCAATGAGAAGTTGATCACATAAAAATGAACTACAGAGAGTACTGGCAGTTTGTGCAGTCCCAAATAAAAGAGATTGCAAGAAGGAGACATAGCTGTAGCATGGTATTAATCCAAAACTGTACAACAAAGATTTCCACCTCAACGAGAAGTTGCTTGAATAAGATAATATACATCTAATATTAGCAGTGTGTGCAAGTTGAATTAAAAAGGATGTGTAGAAAGAAAAATTACTGTATCATGGTATTAACTGAAAAAAGTACCAAGAAGATAGAAGAATCCGTTATTGATATAAATGCAAACAGCAATTCAATATATTCAAGATTACCACCTGAGGAATCTTTTGCTACCAACTAGAACTTAAACCAACCTCCAACCAGGCTTGTGCAATCTTGCATCACCCAAAAGGATATATTTTGTTTTTTCATGCGGTTTCTGCTCTTTTGACAGATGCTTGCATGTTTTCTTTTAGTTGGAGGATAAAAGGATTTATCATATTATTTGCAGAGAAGAAAGGAGCCAACTGGAATCATTCCCAAGGTACAGGTGTACATGTTTGGTAATTTGGGGCCATTTTGATTCTTCAAAAAGACCTAGGTCCTGGCGCAAATTAATTGAGCCTTTATTATGCCTAGGAATTGATGAAAAGAGGTTGTAAATAGTAAATGTTTCATAAGCTTATCCTTACTTATCATTGGGATTATGTGATAGCAAGTTCTCTCTCTTGGAGAGATGTAACTGATTTCCCTTGGGGAATCATCTGTACATAAACCCAAGGTTTTGACTCATTTGGGCAGCCTTGGAGGTGAAAAGATAGAGTTTAGGCAGGGAACTTGCAGCAGATTTGAAGATCTGGGCAAGGAGGCAAGATTCAAGTCTGAATCCAAGCAGCTGAGATCTGAAGTTTAGTGGTGCATCAGTGAGGAGGATATGACTGTGCATTGCTTATGCTGTAGGCAAAGGACTGAAGATTTGCAACAGTGTTTAGGTTGCAGAATCATTTTGTAATGCGTGCAAAGGATTGAAGATTTGTGGTAGTTCTTAGGTTGCAGAATTGTTCTGTAATGCATATACGAATTGGGATTGATTACCTGGTGAAGTCAACTGTGTTGGTTTGTGAGAGCTTTTGGTTTTTGATTGTTATAAGGCTTCAAGGCCTGATTCTAATGCGTGGCAGGTTGATGTAATTATTTTGGATGAAATAAAGACATAATTTCTCTATTCATTTGTTGTGTCTTTGGTATTTTCTGCTGTTTGATCAGATGTGGGTTTTTGTACTTAGATCTAGGGATTAGGACTGCATGGTTGGACTTTTTTTTATTAGACCCTCCATCTATGACTGCATTACTCAGGATTTTCTATGGATCTGATGAAAGTGGCAGTATTCATATGAATATTTTTTCATTTAGGGTTTATTAGGCTTAGATGGAGTGGATCAACATTGTCTCACGTCTTAAGAAAAGAGTGTTTTTCACATATGGTTAAGAGATGAAAAACATGTTTTAGAAATAAACGAGTTGGAGGTTCTTTGGTCTTGCGGACTAATCCAAGTCACACTTTGTCATCCTCACACTGCTATGGAAGAGGAAAATGATACCATAAGAGAAATACTTTATTTTGAGGCATAAGCACTTTAGTACTGATGATGCTGCTTTCTGCATTGAAAAGCTTTTGTAAACTGAATAAAAAATATGGAGAGAGAAGATGCAAATGGTAAAACAGGGTTTGTGTAGAAGTGAAATATTCTTCTCCAGTGTTAGTTCATAATTGGAATGTAATAGTTATAAAAAGATGTATAAGAATTACTATGTTGAATTTACTAATGAAACTTTGACAAATTGAAATGACTAATTAAAGTTATTAACAATTTAACAATAACATTGAAGTTTGAACAACGAAAATGTCGAATTTGAATTTATATTCAAGATTTCATAATGATGATAACAATGAGTTATTCTGAGGATTTGAGGGGGTCTTATAGGGTTTGGGAGGGTTCGGTGGGGCCCATTTGCTAATAAGGGTTAGGGTATTGTAATGTCCCTTCCTTAGGTAGCTCTACGAGGGAGCTTTGCGAAGCCTAGCAGGGAGCTTTACGAGCCTTTCAGTTTGGAGTTCAGTTGTTGAATCTAAGGATAAATTGAAAATATTGTAGTTTGCTTTAATGAAATAGTAAAAGTGAATAGTAACAGAGAATTATAAAGTGAATAGTGAAAAGTACCCCCATTCTAGTGAAACAAAGTTGTTTTTAAAAAGTGGCCCTTTCTTTTGATGAGGAAAAAACCCTTGAGGAGGAATATTAAATATTTTATTATCTTTTATAAAAAAGCTCATGGGAGGTTATAAAGTGAATTTTGGGCTTCTATTTTGGCATTCATTTGTCATTTTTCATATCAACACTTGTAGGTTTGAGCTTTGGAGAAGGGTTTCAGCTTGGTTTCAGTCTTCAGGGAATGAAAACTCCCAAGGGCTATTGTGAATTGGACGAAAACCCAGTTCACCTTTGAGGAGGACCTACCTTGGGTCTTTGTTTGGGCTTCATTGGAGGAGTTTCAGGTGTTTAATTTTCAGGTGCAGCCATTGATAGATCAAGTCTCAACTAGGCTAATACTATCACATGTTTGCATTCTATTTATTGGCTGTACAATTTTTGGCCAAGTGCACCTAGCCGTGCCATTTCTAGTTGGTGCACCATCAATTGGAAGGGGTTTCGTGGGCATTTGAAGTTGATTTTGGCAACCAATTTCATATCAACACTTCCATAACAACGATCAGACCTGTAGCTGCATATTTCACATTCTATTTCAGTCTTCTACCATTGTTATCATGCTCATATCAGCCTTCATACATTGTATTTTCATGCTGGCATAGAACGGGTATGTTATTGGCATATTGGGTATTCAAATCTTTCATTTGTATTGGGTTTAATAGAACTGTTACAGTCTGATAATTTTCATATCAGACATAACTATCATTTTAATCAGACATTATATCTTTAATTTAATGGCATAAATGGAAGTGGGTTTATCAATTTATGTTGTGTAATCATTTATATATCAATTCTATGCATTTCCTTTATGTTATTGGCATTGAAAACACTCAACCAAACATAAAAAACAATCAAACAAAACTTAGAAAATCAGAACAGCAGTCAGAAAATCAGAATTCATGAGTTTGCACAACAATTGTTTGACGAAATGTCAACACTCTAAAAAATGAGTTTTTGGGGTTAGATTTAAGGATATCTTAGGTTTGGGTGCCCAAATAAAAAAAATCTGTTTTTTTGCACTTTTTTCCCTTGCCCGTCATGGGAGACACTTAGGTGTCCCCGGGATAGTCGAGGGACTCCTGGGAGTCACCCTGCTGTTCCAAAAATGCCTCAGGTGTCCTGGCGGTGACTGGACACACTACTAGGGGGACGTCTCCCCCATGTCCCCATGTCTTGGAGACATCCTTGTCTCAGAAACGTGGGGATTGAGGGGGGCGACGCGTCCCCATGGTACACTATTTTATTCCCTCTTTGATAGGGAATAAAGTTGGTATGAGAGGATGACGACCTTAATGCACTTGGTTGATGTGAAGAGGTTGAGAAAGTCTTCTACACATTTGAATGCATTCAAGAATACTATAGATAGTCTCTTTAAGACTTTAAGTGAGTCTTAGTTTTCAAACTAAACTTACTCAAGGAAAAAGGAAGATGAGATCCATACGAGATAGGTCATTTGGACATTCATGTGATTATAACATTTGGCTGCTTGGGTTTGGGTTCTTACAGTAAGCATTCACGGTGAACCAAAATTTATTTGTTCACTTAGGGTTTAGACACACATTTTGATCTTCTATTCATTCAGGGTGTGGGTGATTGATTTGGCTTTTCAGTATTAGAGAGTATTCAAACATAATAGAACTAGATCTCGTAATGCCCCTTGTTAATCCACTCACTATCTCCCAGTGACTCACAAATGGCTAACCTAACTTGACCAACCTAGTCGAACGCAAACCATTGGATGGTAATATGAATGACAACATAAATCTTCTAAACGCCCTTTGTTAGAAGAGGGGTTGACTGTAAAATGCCCTCAACCCGTCAAGTTAGTTTAGTGCTTCGTCCTAATCCAAGGCCCAAGTTTGACCTCGAGGCAATGCATTAAAATGACTTCAATGTGTTATGTTTGGAGATGTAATACAATATTGTATTTTGTAAGTTTTTAACAATGATCTAGTTGGTCACATGTCAATGGACATACAAAATGCAGAAAAAGATTTATATGAGAAATTGGCATGGGTTGACTTACTATTCTAGGTGGAGTTTGGGTGACCTTGGGGATCATGTACCAGATGACATTAAATTATTGTGTATAAACATATTAAGGATGATGGATGTGATAATCAAAATTTTCAAAGTTCTAAAATGAAAAGAATTCATAGACAATAGATTAACATGCTAGAAGCATAATGCAACTTTTCTACACTTATCCAAGAGGTCAAATGTATCAGCTAAAAGGCTTTTGTATCTGATCTTTCTAAATCACACCCTTTTTGGGCATTTGAGTGCTCTCTGATTGTTAAAACTTGCACCTCAACCTTTGTTGTTTGAGTGCTCCTTGGATGGTGAAGTGGCTATGCATTTATCTCTTACACTTCTCCATACAATCAGGCGAACAACCTCCTTTGTTGGTCAATTTCTATTGGTTGAGAATCTTGAGATTATAAATGCCTTCATTGTCTTTTACCTCCTTCGCAGGATGATATCCTAAGGATCCTTGGCCTTTTGTTCTTGATTCAAAAATTGGATTGGTTCAAGTGAACCAGGCAGGGTTAGTATTGCAAGTGTCACTTGCAACAGTATTGCATCTGTCTAAGAGCTGCAAGTGTGGCTTGTAGCAAGAATGCATCGTTTTTTTATGACTGAAGTGTCCTTGCAGCAACTTTTCAAATGTTTCTTAATGCTGAAAAGTTACTTAGCAAGTATTGTTAGTCACTAAATGGTTGCAAATTACTTGCAGCAATTATTGCTAGTCACCAAATGGTTGCAGATTACTTGCATGAATGCCAAGTGTGTCCCATGTGATTCAGGAACCTTCCAGGTGTTATTCCAGTTTGAGCTGCAGTATTGAGAGGACATTATTTGTTGGATTTGCTAAAATGCTGTATGTTGGCAAACTGGCTGAGAGGGGTATCGTTGAAAGCAATGGGATGGAGTAGTGAGCATGACATTTGGCAGTTGGTCCTATGGGTAATGTTTGCAAGTTAGCAATTGTAAATACATCTTTAGCATGGAAGTGAAGTCATGAAGAGAAGAAGAAGCAAGAGAATGGGAGTTAGTACAATATGCAGTAGACAAGTGAGTTGGGCAGTGTTGGATGACTGTTCAATTGTCATCCTTGGCAGCACCATTCCTTTCCTTGTGTGTGGTCTTTTTTTTGTTTATAGGTGTCTTCATTTTACTTGGGTGCATTTGTCACTATTGGTGGCAGCAATTGGGTGTCTTTCCCATCCCATGGGAGATGCTTCTTCACATTCCTTGGGAGTGCTGTCAGTTTCTTCCCATTATTGGGAGTTGTTTTGCATGATCCACCTGGTAGTTGAGCCCATTTGGTCTTGGGTGATGTTTTATGTGCCTAGGTTGTGGATTGTTAATGATTGATAGGATTCGATTGTAAATGCTGACTGTTGAAGTGATCTCGTGTGGGGCTGTCTGGAGGCCATTCTGTAGCTTCTTGTCATTAAGTGAAAAGAGCAAGCGAACCTTGACCGACCTTCATTGCATTTAACCCGATAGAGAAGAGGGAGTAGAATGGAGAGAGGAAGAATAATCTAAGTGATTGGTTCTTCTGATTTGGCCCCTGATAGTTAGTATCAGAGGAAGTTATAATCAAATTAGAGTTAGAGTATTGTGATGATCAGAGTCAATGAGAGGCATTAGTGAACAAAGAAAATAGAGCAAGAAGTAGAGTTAGTAATTACTTTGAGTTTAATGGCTAGTTGGGATGCCATTATTATACACTGATTATTGCACTATGAGATTGTGGATAGGACAGTCAATTGAATCCATACATCTGATGCACAGTGGACTGTGTGGTGTTAGTGCATCCAAAGACCCTCATTTGTGTGGAGAGTGAAGGTATAATCAGCTGTCCATGCCTGGGATAGTTGCTGGTTTTTGGAGGTAGTTATTGTAAGTCATGTTTTTTAAGGACAGCGTGCATTTGTGTATTGTAACTTCTGTTGAGGCTATATAAAACTACTACACATGAGTAGAAGCTCCCTTTTCTTGGAGTTTTATTCCCCAAGACGGTTTCTCCAGATGTATATGCTTTTTAATTTTGTGTGTGCATGATTGTTTATTTTCTTATATTGGGTAGTATTCTTGTGCCTCTTTAGGTTAAACATGCAGTTGTTTGTTTTTGTTTATTGGAGATAGCTAGCAGGATACTCATTAATTAAAATCCATGTGCTGATGGACTGGAGTGCATTATAACTGCTGCAGGTTTATGGATTAGTTCCCATTGGGAGAGGGTTTCCCTATGTACATTCATGCTGATCAAGGGAATTTTGAAACCTATTAATCGAGCAGTTTACTACTGCTCATTCCTCTCCCTCCTTCGTGTAGAGAGCACATCTTGGCCTTAAATCTATCAACTCCACTGTGTGGTTTGCTATTGTCCACTTCTCTCCTTTTGGTCAAGGGAGAATTGCACTTGCTCTCATCACTCCCTCCATTTGGAAAGGGAGAGTCTAGGTCTCTTGGTCAAGCAAGCATATTCAAAATATTCCCATGCATTATGCACCTATTTATCACTTTGTTCACAAATGTTGCCTAAAAGATTCTTTAATCTTGCATTTGATGAGTGCCTAAAGGTCCTTGATATCCTCATGGCATTGGATGAGTGCTGAAAGGCCCTTGACATCTTCATGACATCGGACAAGTACCTAGAGACCCTTGACTTCCTTGTGGCATCACACAAGAGCTTAAAGGCCCTATCGCCTATTGAGAGAATAAATGTCCATATCTCTGTTGTACTTGGTCAGCATCTTTTCAATAAATGAGTCTATTGCAATAGATGGCAGAGGGCCCATGTTACTGGTTAGAAGCTGAGGAGGGGCTTGGGAAATGCCTACTGCTACAAATTTGGAATGTCTGACAGGCTTGAGACAAGTTTCCTTCTTACTCTGGGGGCCTCAGCTGGACACACTTCTAGTGTTCATTCATTCATGCATGCGTACTTGCAAACAATAGAGGGGACAAGACATTTGTTTGTATCCATCAAAATAAAAGACTATCCTTGGTTCAAGAATGAGTTTGACTAGTGTAGAAATCGGTTTGGAAGACCAAACTAGTGTGCATCGTACACATCAAATATTCTTGAAATGCTGCATCTCTAAGTAAGTGCCAACAAGGAGTTGGAGCTTTTTTGGCACTTGACTCTTTTCAGGGTATTTATGTACTCATGCAATTTGTGGGCTCAATTGATAGGGAGAGGATGAGGTTGTTTAGGTACACAACTGTTGTCAGGGCTCTGCCAATGAAAGAACACCTGGTTCAGGTTGATCAAAAAATTGCTGTTGATTTTGTTGATCTTGGTGTGAGGTTCAAGATGAAATAAAACTGAACGGAATAACTATTATGTGAATATTGCCTGATGAAGAGCAGGGAGGAAGAGAAAAGTTCACTTTCCTTGCTGGCAGTGCAGTTGATATTTATTCCATTCAGAAAGAGATATGAGGACCAGAAAGAAACTGAATGGAAATCTTGGAGGCTATCACAGATTACCAATATTGGATCAGTTCAGCATAGTGGATGGATTACATGTCAACAAGGATTCTTTGTAACCCAATTAATTCTATGCCTCCTTTAGTCTATAGAGATTGAAAGGCAATATTCTATTTGCATAAGTTGTGGGTGTCTGTGATATAAGATACACGTATATCATTATATAATTAATTGTTATCTTTCATGCCTTGTTTGTATTATGTTGCGTAATCCATGTTCCCTTTATTCTTTGTCAGTCTAGAGGTAATGTCATATGTAAGGGGGGTTACAATTGGTTGAGGATATGGTTTACATACAATAGAAATTGGGATATCAATTTTACATCACAATGAAACCCATTAGGAATAAGTTTACCTTATTTGTGTGTGCTGTTGTACTTGATAGCTTTTTGTCATTTTCTCTTATTAGACAGAGGGCATAGCAACTCTTTTTGATGCTCTAGAAGTTTGTACTTGTTGCTTGACTCAATTCAATGCTTAGTTTCTAATCCAGTTTTGCATGTGTTTTGCAAGAGAATTTTATATCATGCCAGTAATGCCAGTTTTGTTTGATAATCATTAGTTTTGTCTGTTAATTTTTTATTTGGACAGGTTTAACATTGAATCTTCTTGTCTAGGTCAGGGTGCAGTAAATCTTGCACGTGCTGTGAATTGTTGGCATTGTGAGCATGAATGGCGTCAAGACCTTGCTGTTGTGACAAAATGGCTATCTGGAATGTCTCCGGTATGTTTAATATGGATTTCTTTCACTATGCTAAGTCTTATTCAGAAAATCGTTGGCAGTTCTTATGGCATCTTGCTTCTGAATTCTTATATTATTTTTTGCAGAGTAGCATTGTATTTACATGGAAAACTGCATGCTTAAATGGACTTCAATTACTTGGGTTTAAAATGGGAAAAAAGCATGGTGAAGCCCAGCAAATTAAAAAATGCTGAAATATTTGTAATAGTCAAAAAAAAAACTGCAATTGTTATTTCATGTCAAATATAGTACAGATAAATAAAGAATTTGTACAATTGTCAATTACTCTCAAATTCCCAATGAAGCTTAAAACCCTTGGATTTAATTGAAAAAATGAGATGTAGTTGAAAAACACAGGGTTTAAAGGCAAAAGGATAGAATAGTCTATTTCCACTCAGCTTTGAGTATTTATTGCAGGAATTGATGGTGAATGGATATTGAACAGCTTGATGACTGACAAGAGCCAGTGGTGGTTCATAGGTAGGTCAGTGGAGGATTCACTATCTAATTATCCAAATATAGCAAGTGTTTAAGAGGTTCTTTAGTCTTTCAAAACATCTGATATTAAGAGACTTTGAAATGAACTGAAAGATTTTCTATCAATAGAATCAAGGGACTGTATGCATGGAGAAGTGAATATTAGATGCTGAAACCTAAGTTACCGAATCGTGGAGTTTACCCCCTCAATTCTGGGTATGGGACATCCTGGAATCGGGTACTCTGCAAAATCGCTGTGGAATTGCGTATGGTACATGAATTTGGTCACTGAAACGTTTCAGCTAGCTTTTTGACGCATCCTGCCATTTCAACTGCTGACACAACGCTTTCAGGATGAATCCGAGGCAATTCGAGCGGCTGATGTAGTTCTGAAATTTTTATTTTTTATTTTTCATTAAACCCTAACCTGTCAAACCTATTCGTTGCTTTTATTTTTTGATTTTCTTTGTGCGACTTCACAAAATGTGATGCCCTGGTTTTCCCACGAGACCTCATTTCAGTGATTTCTGAGCCAGTGTTTGCTGTGACGCCATTGTTGAGTGTGCTGCGACCATTTCTGAGCGAGTGAGGGAAGACTTTATCGCAGCTGAGCGAGTGAAGGAAGATTTTATTGGAGCGTCCTTTGAAGGTCGCACATTTAGTAAGTTTAAATTTTCAACATTTTTTTAAAAGTTTCGGTTTAAAAATTTAATCCATAGTTTTGAGTTTATTTATTTAATTTAATTTTTATTTATAAATATAAAACAATTAAAGTCAAGTAAAAGTTTATTTGTTTATTTTTTTCTATGTTCATAATTTACAATTTTTTATTTATATTGTAAATTGTAAATTAAAATATAAATTTTAAATTTATATTTACTTAAAAAATTTAATAGTTTTAAACTTTTAATTTTATTATGTGAAGTTTTAAGTTTTAAACTTAAATAATATTATTACTTTATTTATACTTTATAAATTATAATTTATAATATAAATCTTTAAATCTTTTAATAATTTTTATTTTAAGTTTTAACTTTTAAATTAAAATAAAATTGTTTATAAATTATAATTTATGATATAATAAAATATATTGTTTATTAATATAATTATTTAATTTTCAAATTTTCACAATAGATTAAATAATAAATAATATATTAATATAATAAATGTTAATTTTTAATTTTTAATTAAAAAAAATGGTATATCAAATTAAGTTAGTATAATTGTATTTGAAATTTGTAATATTTATAGTACTTCTAAGTTTTGTTTAGCATATGCATGATATGTATGATTTTTATATGATTTTTGTACGAACATACCCAAACGTACCCAACCCCCCCAAAAAAAAATTGTCGTATTGGCATATCGTACCCATGTACTCATACCTGTAGCCGTACCCAATTCAGCAACTTAGGCTGAAACCTTAGAGGATTGGCTGGCACCCTGGTGTCTGTTGAAGAAAGGCCCTAGTGTTTGAGAAGGGATTCTATTAACTTTTCTAGCCTTAGTTGCAAGATGATGGTACTTTTTTAAAGAAGTATATTAAATCAATTATTTTCTGATGCACCAAGTCTATACTATGTGGAAAAACAACAATTATATGTGCAAGAACTCCTCTCTTAAAGGGTCACTGTATTAGGGGAGATATCAATGTTAAGCTCACCTATACAACAAAAGATTGACTAAACACTAGTACGAGGCATATCCTCTAGAAGCTCTCCTAGTTGGGACCAATGGTTGGAGAAATTTTACTTTGGCCTTAGTTGTTGGAGTGCCCATCCATGATAACCCACATACAATAGAAGCAAGGAAAAATGCCATCAAGGCCTCCGACATATGTGATTTTGCAAAAAGTATGTGAACTGACTTAAAGGTCATCTCTATGATTTGCAATACATTATGCCTTCAAGATGATCAAAAAATTCTTAAATAAGACATGAAATTTTTCAAGGACATGAGTAAATAATTTCAAGGCTACTAGTTCCATTAGCTTGACCTAATGGTATTTCAATCCATTGTAGAAAAAGGCAATACGTGCAAGAGGGCTAAGCCTCTTACTTCATTGGTGCACTGGCAGGGTTGAACGTACACCTACAGTTTTAACCCTTGATTATTGAAAATGAGAAATTGGAACAAAACAATGTCAGTTGCACTTCCAGCTTCCAACTAATTCTTCCAGGGCTCGAGAGGAGTACTCCAACATCACCAGCAACTATGAATAGAGGTTGAGAGTATGTGTTTTGGCGTTGGAGGAAAGATTTGAGTGCTGTATTGAGGAGACTAGAAGAAAGTAGTTGTTAATAGTTTGTAGAGGCTTTAGTAGAGCAATTAAACGAAGAACTATTGTTCTATCTAGTTTCTTTACTTGTTCTTTCAATTAATTGCACCAAGGTAGATAAGCAGTTGGCACTACAAGCTAGTTGTTCCCCTCACAGGTTTCCAACGTAAAATTTTTGAGCTATTTGTGTTGATTCATTTATCTCCAGCATGTTATTTTCCGATTTTTCAACAATATTCATGCCTCTTTAATATTGTCATTTGTTGGAACAAGTAGAACAATAGTTTTATAATTTCTGAATTGAAATTTTGAGAGTTTATGAATCGTTTGGTATTAGAATGGTTTGATCATTGTGTGCTGTGCGAGTGTATAGTTGTATGCAAATTACTAGAGTGTAGAAAGCCCAAATAGAGGAGTTGAATGCGTAAGTGACTTCATTGGAAGGTCATATAAAGGTTTTACAGAGAGTCAACAAGGGTTGGGCCAATAATAAGATGGCATGACATGACAACAAATGAACATGGTTCAAACAAAAACATTTGTGGATGAGTTGGGTAAAGCTCTTGCCAAGAAATTTCGCATAGAAGATGAGAAAGAAGGCTTGGAAAGTGAAGATTTCTTAAAAGAGCCATTTGAAGAAAAGAAAATAAAGGAACAAGCCCTATTTAAAGTAGAAAGTGAGATAGAGATAAAAATTTTGATGGGAAAATTAGTGTGGAATTGTAGGATTCATGGATAAATCAATGGGAAGTATATTTTAGTTAAGGACATAAAATTTTCATTGTCCATAAAGATAGAGCTTTGCAGTTTCTGGATTAAACTATGTAAATAAGTTTTTCTTCACCAACGTTTTGGATTGTACTACATGATCCATCATCAGGATGATAAGCAAGAGAAGAGAATATTTTAGTGTACATTAAGTTAATAGGGCACAAAAAATGTTTGTATGATGGGAAAATTACATAGCTAATTGGGAAAAGAGGAAAAAAATCTATTGTAACTATTTATGAAGAATTTAAAGATTTGATCCATAGGAGTTTCTAAATCAATTGGACACAAAATTGATGAAAATATTAAATGGATTTATTATAGACAAGCAAGTGGACAAAATGTACAAGATTCTTTCAAAGGTAATTGGAAGGTTAAAAATTTAAAAGATTAATACTATTATTCAAAATGACAAAGATACAAAGAATAATTGTAGTTATTGCAAAATAGATGGGCATGTGTTTGCGAAGTCTTGGAAATTACATCCAAAACTACATCCTAAGAATAAAAGTAAGGATAAGGAGGACTCAAAAAGTGACATGCTAAATTGAAGTAAAACATAGTTTTGATGTGGATGATAGGCTTGGATGCATAACCTCCAACACTAAGGACAAGGATAAAATTGAAGAGATGGACAAACTTTTCATATTGAAACTACATGTAAAGAAGACAAGGTTAATGCATTTGTAGATCTCAATTCACATTGTAGAAGAAATGGTTAAGAGGATTGGGCATAAAACATATGAACATTTTCATCCACATCCTATAGGTTGAACGGGTGTAGAAGTATAGGTAACATAGAAATACAAATTTCAATTTGGTGTGAATGCACTATACATAGATAAAGTGGATGCAAATGTAACTTCCTCAGATACTTTGGGACATAGTGCTTTGTAGTCCAAACTTTTATATTAGAGGTGCAATTTTATGAAGAAGGCTATCAAATATATGTGGGTCAATGATGTAATTAAATAACTCTCCAAGGGGCACAAAAGCAATGAAAAAGTAGCAATGGTAAGCTCCAACTAAGCATTTGCATTAATTCAATAAGCTAAATAATGTTATTTATTTTTGTTGAAAGACAAGAAAGATGATTAATTGGGATCTATATAGTGACTACCTCTAAATTGAAAAGCTTGGATGATGTCTTGTCATCATTTTAGGACTTGTTCCATGAGCCAAGATGGTTGCCAACAATAAGGGAGGTGGAGTATAAGATTTAATTCCCACTTGAATCTACTCTACCACATGTATATCAATGTTCACTTTTAGAACAATGAGGTCAAGAAACAACTTCAAGGGCTGCTTGATCAAAGGGTCAAACTCCTTAGAATTGAACCACCTTCAATGTGCAAAATACTTTACAAAGCTAGATTTTTAATTAGGTTAATAGGTTATTTATCAGATGCAAACAATGTTACAAAACTCACTTGGACTCGCCTCTATTTGGGTTGCCCCTAGACCAAAATTAACATTATTATACACAAAATCTAAGTTCTTGATATGTTATTGAAACCTATGAAATAGGGGTTCCACCTTTTGGGAGATGGAACCTAGGGGTTTAGGACCTATTTCACTTAGTTTCACTCAAGGAAACCCTAGAGATCTCAATCCAAGGATGGAATAAGGGAAAGAGATCTGCTAAAGGTTGTCCTAGGGTATGGTTAAAGACTAAAGAGGGGTTCACCACCAAGCCAGGGCTTGGAAAGACTAGTAACATGCAAAACCTAACTATATGACCTAAATTATGAAACTGAAATGCATAATAAAAGATTGAGAAAGTACAGAGGTGCACCTGAAACTGAAGAGGCTTGAATGAAGTCTTAGAATCCTGAAAATGCTGACTTTAATGCACATTGGGACTCATACGCCGACTGGGCGATTTAGTCCCAGATTAGGGTTTGTAATAGAAATTGGAATCTGGAACTGTTGAATCAGGATTTGCTGGAAATGTCTGAATTTAGGTATACTGTGACTCATAAGCCACAAGTGGTGATTTAGTCCCAATATCAAGGTTGCTCCAAAACTCTGATATCCTCTGATGACTTACAGTAGCTTCCTTCTTGCCAAATCTCCGGATTTGAATCATTGAAATGCAACCTGTAGGTGACTTTCCGTGATCTTGCAAGTAAGGTAACAACTTTGACAAATTTGCAACTTGACAACTTTTTTCCTATCTTGCTCTTCAATGGATCTTCAACCTAGATTTGCAAATCACACATCAAAGAGAGGGAAAAATGTTGTTTTGTTAGCGAATAGGGGTTTGCCTTGGTCAAACCCCGTTTTGGTAATCAACCCTTGAAATGAATGAAATAGAAAGGAGGAATGATGAATGAACAAATATGCAATGTTGCAACTCACCAAACCCTTGAACAAAATGCTGCAAACATGTATGAAATGGCTAGCATGAATGTGGATCTTGACTCTTGCTTGAATGTTGTAGATCTTGTCTTGAATGCTTGCTTGAATCATAAAACCCTACATCACAAATGTTAGCTCAAAACAAACATGATGCATGATGACTTTGACATGTTGCTTAAATCTTGAATAATGCTCCAAAATGCTTGATAATGACTCTTGAATGCTCTTGTAAACTCTTGTGTAAGTGCTCTTGATCACAAATTTACTATAAGAATGCTTCATCAACTTGCTAGGTGAAAAATAAGTGAAATAACCTTGTATTTATGCTTGTTTATGCCAAATTTCCTAAAATTGCAACACTACAAGCCAACATCAGATCTAGGAGAATAAAATCCTGCCAAGAATTTGAATTTAAATTAGGTCTAAGCTAAGCGGGACTCATACGCCAGTTGGGGCGTATGAGTCCCATTAGGCTAAGCTTGGGACACATTTTTCAAGAAATGCTTAGTTGAATGTGAAATTCAGATCTAGGCCCTGAAACCTAGGTGGGACCCATATGCCCAAGGTGGTGTATGAGTCCTAGATCATTAAATCCGGGCCGTAAAATCCAAAATCATTAATTTTGGATTGGTCAATTGATATATGTCGGGATTATCCTCGGAAAGGTGCATTAATTAAGGCTTGTGGATGCAAAATAAGGCCAAATAAGCAATAAAGAAGCCCAATTTTAGCAGGGAGGGCCCAAACAAGTGTGAAAATGTAGAGGGATACATTTTCCTACACTATAGTTATACACAAACATTATTATAAGTTTGCTCAATAATGAATAATGCTTTTTGTGCGGTCTTTTTGCCTGAAAGGGTTTTCCCACGTACACATTGTGTAATGTGTTTTTTGTATGTGTTCTACAATTCTATATCAATTATTTGTATCCTATGTAATGATTAGTTGCCTATTGATCCTATTTCCTAACAATTTTTTGGAGAAAACCCACCATTTCTCATTTGTGACCACTACTTGAAACCTTGTTTCCCATGGTTATCAATGTTGTCATTTTTTGTTTGTATTCAACACCTTTGTAGGATCTATGAAAGGAATTTTTACAACAAGAACTTTTTCAATGAAGTAAGGGTGGAGAAATTCTAAGGTAGAGAAAAGGTCAACAATACTATGGAGTGCACCTAGACAAAGGAGGGACATTTTTGATGTTTTCGAGTTACAAAAAATTGGATAAGTGATGAGGAGCATGCCTAGGAGAGATGATGTCATGTTTGAACATCAAAACACACAAAAATAGTGTATAAGTGGAAAAGAGGGTGCTTTTTCTCTTAAGTTACAACATTGACATCAAATTCTAACAAACAATGAACTGGCCTTGGTAGATGTTCCTTCATCGTGCTAGTGGGCATGCATCCGATCAGATTGTGGGGCTTGCATGTGTTTGTTGTGTGTTACCTCTTGGATCCCTTGGAGGACAAAACCCCTGCCTTAACACCGTTGGTGCCCGTCCTCACCACTAGGCTGGTCTTTGGCGTAGTGGCACATCATAGTGGTGTCAGAGTTGAGGTCTCAAGGTTAAGCCCTGCAGAGTGTGGTGGGTAGCCTTGACAAATGTTCTTTTGTCGTGTTGGTGAACGTGCACCTAATCTAGATGGTGTGGCCTCCACATGTTTGTTGTGTGCTACATCATGGGGATCCCAAAAAGGGTGCCAAGAGAGAAAAACTCACTTGAGCGTGTGGTGAAATGGAACAAAAAGTGCATCAAAACCCTTAGGAGCATGCCTATGTCACTTAAGTGCAACAAAGGCTAAAATTGTGCATTACATGACTTAATGACAAAAACTCAACTTTAAAAATGAAAAATATAAATGGAAAAGTTTTAAGTGAAAAACATAAGGAAAAGTGGTGCAAAAGTCAAAAAGCATGCAACTAGGGAGAATTACACTTTGCTAGAGGAGTTCATTTTTCAAGTTGAAAACATAAGACAATATGTATTATTGATCATTATTGATAAATGGTTTCATTGGTAGCAAGGAAGGACAGTATTGGAGCAAGTTTTCCATCAATGATCATCAGCCATAGATTCTTCAAGTTGCATTGTAATTGTTCGAGGATAAACACATGTTTCCATTCTTCCAACACCTATAGTAGGGTTTCATGTAATATTCACCCTCAAATTTTTTTTTGAAAACTTGTTAGCTCAAACTTCTCAATTCCAGATCAAGGCATATCTGCTGTTACAAAATATTATTGTCAAAGGAAGCTGATTGAAACATCCCCAATGAATTCACAACTCAAGAAACTAACCACCCAGCATTGTAATAACAAATATACGTGAAATTATAGAAAATGGATGATTGGTACAGGCCTGAAATATCGCTGCAACAGTCAGGACAGCGAGATAATGATTCAGGAATCCTCACCCAACCACCCCCAACGTACCAAAATGATCACCAATCGAATAGCACCCAAACAACAGTTCCTACTCACACCAAAACTTATGAAAAACAAGTATCATCACACTGGAAAGATATATCAGATATTTGCAGGTCTGGAATGATAGGGTTGGGTTGGATGAGACACTCACTGTCCCATGCTCTGGGTTTCACCTTGGCAAACCCTTTGGTGTCACTCTCCACCTTCTTAACTTATAGGCCCTAGTGCTTACTAGGCACCCCTGGTTCTCCTGGCCAACCCCACTATCAACTGCATTCTCCTAACCAAGCCAATCTTGGTGCCTTGCCACTATCTCACCCTTGGCCCTTACTCTTCCCTAAAGGCCACTTAACCTCCAAACTTTACCAACTTGTTGTAGGGGTGTGTGTTGACTTCCATAGCTTCAAATCTATCCACCTAGGGTTCCTTGTCGTCCACCATACTCCATTTCTCCATCGCTTTCACCAAACCCTATTCTAGGGTTTAAAAAGGGCTAGTAGCCCTTGAGCCCCAATTAGGCCTCCTAACCCGAGAAAGTAGGAATAATCTCCCAAATTCCCTGAAGAACATCACAAACTCCCTTCTGAGATCCTAGCTCATTTTCCAACCTCTCAAGGATTTTAGAGGTTATAGGCCTTCACAGGCCTTCACAGGTGTAACCCTTACTTTGCTAGATTTAGGGCTTTTTAGGCCATTTCTTGACCAGGCAGTGATCTGTTTGCTTCTTTTACCCACCAAATGGATTGGTGAAGACTCTGCCTCCATGCCAAACCTTTGCAAGGACTCCTGCATCCACCACACACCTTGGGTTGCTAAGGGATTGACACCCCTGCAACGTTAGGGCTTGGTTTTCACTGTTCTTTCCTAGCTGGGCACTGTTAGCTCGCCTAGGGAAAGATCTTCACCATGCTTCCTTGACACCTACTGGCTTCTAAACCTAAAATATGTACAGGCATGGAGCTTAGCCCCATTCCCCCACAGACAATACACCAGGTACAGTGGAAAAGAGAGGTCTAAGACTCCATGATTAACAGCTAACCGGTCTGATCAGCAATGAAAGAAACAAAACTAACAAAGAACAAGGCTAGAATTCGATAAGACAAACCAACTACTGACTACAAAAAACTTGGAAAACAAATACCACACGTGCCACACACTGTTCAGTGCCTGGAACCCTCCATTAACACACAAATAAGCACTAAAAACCAGAAAATTTCAAGAAACTCATTGCTTTTTCATATGATCCGTAAACTCCAATAGTACAAAGCTTTTTCCAACAACAAATCCAGTTCGAGGTTCCTCTTTTAAGGGTTCATAAGTGGTTACATCTCCCCTTGGTCGGACATAACCACCCTATTAAGCCAAAATTGCATAATTGCAACATTTTGGCTTTATTTCCCAAATTCTAGTGAGTCCTAGTGAAAACAAATTGTGCAATTCTTACCATCTACCATATGCTATTGATCAACCTTCATCCTAACATCTTCTAACACCACTAACTCAAAATTAAATGGTCAACATGACCTTGAAGTATCAAGACACAAAATTTCTTCCTAGGCTTCCAAAATTGCCTAGTGTTTCCCAATGTTACCTTGGTGTTCCTGCACCATGGAAACTCCTGTTGCAGCTGGTATCAGCAGTGGTACGGACCCCTTGAAGGGACTCCAATCAGCAAAGTACGTTCCCAAATGGTTTGCAATGATCAAGGCATATCTAGGCGCTCACCTCCAAGCAAGGAAAGTCAGGAAAAAGGGGGTGATTCTCCTCGTAAACCCTCATGCCACCCCCTAGAAGTGATATGGCCTGTACCTGGCCATACAATCCTAGCAGCAACTCCTATTCTTCTGAATTCTGCAGAATAACCTTTCTAATAGATGCAATCAGGTCTGAAAGCATTAACTAAGCAATACCTTATGGCATAGTATCCTCTTCCAAGGTGTACGGCTGTATTGATTGGTTTGGTATGGCCCAGGCAGAGTCAAAATGGTACGGCCAGCAAATGAAGCAAACTCCCAATCTCCACATATCAAAATAATCCATATTGGAAAGCCAAAATTGAAACCCCAATCAGCTCCAATGGTGACTCTTGGCTGGAATCACACCAGTCTAGCTAGGGAATATCTTGCAATTACGAAACTAGGAATCTATGAGGGATTTCGTCCTCAAAGATTGTAGAGAACCAAAGCCATTCCAAGAGCATAACATTATCATTCTTCAACATGAGCAACATTGAGCCCCAACGCCTCCTTATATAGAATTTGGGAGGGAAAATGCTCAATTTAAAACAATTAAATAACTCACCTTTTCACCAAATTCCTTTTTTAAAAATCATTAAACGTTTTTTCGTGTGCAAAGATCCTTATTCCTCCTAGGTGTCCAAATGGAGGATTAAAATACCTTTTCAAAAAGATATTACATTTAAGTTATCAAAAATAATAATAAAACATTATAACTTAAGTGAATAATTAAAATATTCCACCCCAAGCTGTGGAAATTACCGGAACACATTGGAATCCAAATTTGACCATGCCAATATGATTCTAAAGCAATAGGAGAATGATAGGAGTCAATTTGGTGACTTACTATAAATAGCCGTTCTCTCAAAGAAGTTTGGAGAACTCCCCAAGAGTCAGAAAGCACATCAGAAAGTGTCATTTAGATCGATATTGCCCACTGAGCTCATGGCCATGAATAAAAACCTTGTAACTTCGAAATTGCATCCTCCAAGAACTTTGCAGTCCCCTTCCCTTAACAATTAACCCACGGGAACTCAGGAAATGGGCTAACAGTTCTTCGAATTGACTAGGCCTGAGAAGGGGAAATTACATTCCATAACACTGATAAGGTAATGAAGGTTTGGAAAGAAAATATAAACAAGTTGTCATTTCCTTCACTCTTCATTCAAGGTGCTACAAGATTATTGTGTAGTAGTTGTGCTAACGATAGATTGTTAGGGCTCATATGTAACAAGGCTTATAGTTTCAAAACATTGAGGATTTGGAAGTTTGTGGAGAGAACAAGAACTTTTAGATTCAAGTCACCAAGATGGTTTGGTGAGTGGGCAAATTCAAGTTTCTTTAGATGATTTATTTTGGATACTTTTGTATTTAAAGCTTGCTTGGATTCAAATAAACTATTCTTAGTATACAAACTAGCATTGCTTTTTTATTTATTTATCATGGAAAATCATTGTAAACACTCAAAAGTAAGTGCTATTTGAAATGATAATTGATAATTGATAATTGTTCTTTACAAAGGAGAGGAATAGTCCTTAAATAATACAATATAGGACGATGTTTCTAAAAAGAAACAAACGTTAACAAAAGTAATTAATTGAAAGTTACGAAAAACTAACTGGAGCATACTAAGTTAATTGAAAGTAAACTATTGACTAACTAGAAGCTAAGATGGCCATTAAATATTAGAATAATACTTTAATACTCTCCCTTAATGGTCATCCAACTAACTACACCAAGCTTATCCCAAAATTTTACAAATTTATTTGGATCGAGAGACTTGGTGAGAATGTCTGTAGTTTGATCGTCAATTGGAACATACTACAACATCGCAGATCCATCTTCAACAAGCTGGTGTATGAAATGACAATGAAGCTCAACATGCTTGGTTCGATCGTGGAAGACTGGATTCTTAGCAAGCTTTAGCACCCCTTGATTGTCATAGAACAAGGGTGAAGGCCTTGCTTGAGATGTTTGCATGTCAGCAAGCATCCTTCAAAGCCATACTGCCTCACATGCTACCTTAATTGTTCCTCGATACTCTGCTTCGGTTGAGGAAAGAGCGACTGCTTGTTGCTTCTTGCTTGTCCATGTGACTACAACCGTACCAAGACTAAAAACGTACCCAAAAGTGGAATTCTTGTCATCAATTGAACTTGCCCAATTTGAATTTGTAAAAACAACTAGCCTAGGATCTTTGCATCTGTTGTACAAAATGCTGAAGTTAGGTGTTCCTTTCACATATCTCAACACTTGCTTCGTTGCAACCTAGTGTTCCCCCTTAGGGGCAGTCATGAAATGAGAAATGTAGCTCACAACAAAACTGAGATCATGCCTAGTGGTAGTAAGATAGATGAGGGTGCCCACTAATTGCTTGAACGTAGACTCATTCACCACTGGTGAGTCTGATTTGGCTAAAAGTTTCAGCCCCTTCTCGATAGGAGTGGATGAGATTTTGTAATCTACCATTCTGAATTTCTCCAACAAACTCCTGAAATACTTCGATTGAGAAATGAAAATATTGTCATATGTCTGCCAAACTTATCACCCAGACAATAGTGTAGGAGACCTAAGTCTGTCATCTCAAATTCTTGACACAAATTCAACTTGATCTATTCAATCAAATGTAGCCTACTGCTAGTAATGATGATATCATCCACATAAATGACAAGAAGGATGATATCATTGCTAGTATTCTTGATGTACAAATTTGTATAGGAGGGAGTCCTTTGAAACCCTTGTGCAACCAAATACTTGTCAAACTTCAGGTACCATGCCATGGGTGCCTGCTTTAGGCCATAAAGAGCCTTCAACAATTTGCATATCTTGTGCTCTTTGCCTGCAATCTTGAAACTAGGAGGTTGCATCATGTAGACCTCTTCATCCAAATCTCCATTGAGGAAGGCACTCTTCACGTCCATTTGTTGGACCTTATAGCCAAACTGTGCTCTTTGCGAGAACCCCTCAGCCACCATCCGAGCCTTGTATTTATCCAGTATTCCATCAGCCTTGTATTTCACCTTGTAGACCCATTTGCAGCCAATGGGTTTCTTCCCTCGTGGAAGATCTTATAGAACCCATGTGTTGTTCTTCAAAAGACTATGATGCTCAAAATCCATAGCCTTTTCCCATTCAGGTTTACCCTTCTCTTCCAAATAATCCTGGGGCTCATAAACACTCTAAATGTTGGCCATAAGAGCAAAGTTTACTATGTTCGTTTTGCTCTTGCCTCTAGAGGATCTTCCCTCAACAAGCTCATCATCATGAACATCATCAATGAGCTTCGCCCACCACTTAGGGCGAGGAGGAGGTGCATCTTCTCCCAAATCAGGATAAGCATCATTATGACTTGGGCTTCTTGGAATAATACCATCTGGATGCTAATCTAGGTTATCCTGAGGAAAATCTGTTGGTACAAAATCTTTCCTAGGAGATTCCATAATGTCAAAATCATCATAATCCCTCCCTGCTTGTACAGGATCTTGCCTAGGAGATTCGACAATGTCAGAATCATCAGAATCCCTCCATCTAGGTGGAGCTATTGAAAGCTTAGCTCCCAAATCCTTGGTCTTCGGAAGTTGATCGTCAGGGCTCTTGATAGGAGAAGAGAATAAAAAGGACCCACTTTCCTCATCAAACACAACATCCTTGCTGAATGTCAAATGATCAGTGGCCACATCAATTAGTCGATAGGCCTTATGATTGTCATTGTATCGTGTTAGCATCAACTTCTGGATTTTGGAATCCAACTTGGTCCTCTTGGCATCTAGAATCCAAACATATGTAGTCGAACCAAACACTTTGAGGTGAGTGATTCTTGGTTTCCTCCCAGACCATGCTTCCTCTGGGGTCATCTTCTTGACAACCTGTGTGGAGGACCGGTTAAGAAGGTATACAACAGTTTACATTGCCTTAGCCCAGAACTTCTTGGGAACATTTCTGTTTTCCAACATACAATGGGCCATTCCTGTTATGGTACAATTCCTTCACTCAACAACACCATTCTATTGAGGGGTATAGGGTGTGGTAAGCTAACACTTAATACCGTGTTTTGCACAGAAGTCGGTGAATTGGTCGGAACAGAACTCACGCTCATTATATGACCTAAGAGTTATGATTTGACATCCAGACTCTTTTTCAACTAATGCCTTATACTTCTGAAATTCATTAAACACTTGTGACTTTGCCTTGGGAAAATACACCCACATTTTCCTACTAAAATCATCAACAAACAAGAGGAAATACCTGGAACTAGTGACCGATGCAGTATCATTGGTCCACAAACATTCTGCATTAACCAGTTGTAGAACCTTGGATGCTCTCCAAGACTATCCATCTGAAAATGTAGTACGATGTTGCTTACCTGCTCGGCAAGCTCCGCAAACACCATGTGTCTAGTGTTGAATCTCAGGTAAGCCTTCTACCAAATTCTCTCGAGCTAGCTGAGTGAGGTAGGCAATGTTGAGATGCCTATACCACTAATGCCAAAGAGTGCTGATAGATGAAGTCCTCGCAACCAACACATGCTCCAGAGGATCTCTAGTATCAACCATCCGATACAAACTATGATCCTCGAGCCCAATTGCCACCGTTTTCTTGGACTCCTTATCAACAATTTGGCACTTGTGTGAATTTAAAATGATGTCCAACTTTGGATTGTGTTGCATAATTTGACTCACCAAGAGTAGATATAGCTCCATGCCTGGCACATAGTATACATTGAGAAATATTAAATTTCTCCCACTAGATGTGATTTGGATGTTTCCTTTGCCGAAAACTATATACTCTTCGGTACCACCAAAGATGACAGAATCAAAGCAAGCCATATACTCTGTGAACCAATCTCTCCTGCTTGTAAAATGCCTAGAGGCTCCAAAATCAATGTACCATGCAAATGAGTTGACACAATTTGCTGGTTGTTTGTCCATCAATGCATAAGAGGTAGACGCCTAGTTAGACTGCATAGATGCCATCCCTCTCGTTTTCTAGAAGCATGAAAAAACGAGGTAATGTCTGTGTTCAGTTGGGACGAATCCCAAGACATTTAGTTGGCACAACTCCCACGATTTAAAAAAAAATTGTCAAAAAAGCAAGTTTTCTTTTTTAGAAAAAGCCTTCAAAAATTTTGATGATCAACAATTTTTTTAAGAGAATTTTTTTTTCAAAAAGCTCTTCAAAAATCCTCAAAGATCAAGCACAAATTTTCAGAAAACCCTAGCCAGGAAAACTTTCAAAAAACTGCAAAATCTGCCCATGGAATTTTGGAAAATCAAAAAAATTGCCCAAAAAACCCTGGCACAAATGCAACGGTCTAGAAAACTCGACCTCAACAAAAAACTACGATCAGAACCCTAGGTCGTTGTGAGTTTCAAAAAGCGTTCGCCCACAAATAGAAGAGAACCCCGCGCTAAAATAGAGATCGCCATGCTTAGGAAAACCCTAGATGAAACTCCATGAAATGAAGTCGTGCAAAAATCAAGAAAAAATCGTCAAAATTAAGTTGCATTTTTTTTAAAAAATCATCCAACAATGAGTCCGCCCATGAACCAAAAAATCGCGTGCAGGAGAAACTAAGAAAATGCCCAGAAAACGTGTGGAAAACCATGTGATTTTGGTAGTCGCGTGCCACTTGCGATTCCTTCAAAAAAGAGCCACAAAAATATATTTTTATGTCGTGAAAAAGTAATTTTTTTTTTCAAAATACATTGCCTGGGCGCATGAGGGGCGAAAATTCACTGTGGGCCCGCCTGAGTTTGGCAGGGCTAGACCCATTGTTTGTGGGTTGGACCCCATTTGAACCCATAGGGGACCCGACCTGGACCTCAAACCTTGGACTCGGGTCGGACCGGAACGGGACCTGGGGCCCTTAAGGGGCAGACTAGTAACCTAGGCATTAGCAAATGAAAGTAGATGTACTGGCAACAAAGATGCTACTTGGAATCATGTCGTACCAATTCAACCATGAGCTCGATTATTTGCAACTATTGTAGGTTAAAGATGACTTAAGGCATCAATCACATCACCACTTCGCACAGACCAATGACCACAACATCAAATTGTGTCAAAACAAAAAAACTGTTATTGTTATAAAGATAAAAAAAACTGTTATTGTTACGAAGAATTTGTTCAATGTTGCCAATTACTCTCAAATTATTAATCATCTTTAAAAACTCATGATTTAGATGAAAAACGAGCTTTATTTGAGAAAAACCCAGGGCCTAAAGGCAAAGGGTCCAAGGGATAGATTCTTTCCCCAAAATCCCAGTTAGTGAAAAAATCGACATTTCTCCAACCCTAATTTGTGACTACGTTAGTTTTTCCTAGGTAAAGCTATTAGGCTCTGAATAGACTACCATGGGTTTACATAATTTTTTTTAGGGGATAGCATAGGCAACTCAGATGGTACTTGAGTATATTTATTATGTAGTTTACAACAAGAAGAGTTGATAAGGCCGTGAACACACCTTTTAATTAACTTAATTTTCATTTTGAGAAGATAACATCAAATGTTGCACCTTCACCGATTCATAGCTCTCTTGATTGTTTCCGTCATATTCTGCTGTTACTTTACTTCTCTATATAGCTTTTGTAGAGGGGTACCAACTGTTCAGGACCCTAGGTCATGGGAGGGTTTAGAACAATCAACTGCCCTGATCTACCTCACGCTAAAGGATTGTTTAAGATAGGTTTGATGTTTGAGGGGGCGAAAAGGAAGGGCAACTCTACCTCTTTCCTTATGTCAACTCGAGAGGTTTAGGAAGGCAGGTGAGCAAATTCTCGAGTTTGGATTGCTTCTTAGGCAAGTCTCTGCCAAAGGACTCCAGCATGGAGGACAGATGACAGTGCGGTGCGTTGGCGTCCTAGTTGGGCGTTGGCGTTTGTACGGACAAAAAGTGTAAAGTACAACTGAAACTTGGAAGAAGTTACTAACAACTTGACAAGTACAGTTTGATATGATGACAAAAAATAGAAAATAGCTAAATGACTAAAACAACAAGAAGAATACTTTAATAATGCGAAACTAGAATTTGACAAGATCGAAGGTTGTAGAAATCCATCTTACGGTCAGTCCAGCCTCCTGCAAGCTCCACACGAACGAAATACCTTCACACAGAAGAACGAGGAAAAATGTTGGCGCTGTTTCGGGGCTTGCCGCAGTCAAACCCCCATTTTGGTGTTTCCACCTCCACGGACAGCCAAATTGGCCACGATAGAGAAAGTATGATAAAGAAAGATATTGAACTAGAAGTATTATGTGCTATGCTATCAACGATATGCTACTAAAACAATAGAATGATGCTAAGTGAATGGATATCACCTTCCCAACAAAATACTCTCAAGACACGTGAAGGAAGATGTGAGCTCGCAAGCTTGTGAATGCCAATGTTGCCGCAACAACGAGAGGAGTAAAACCAATAGAGTGTCAACTTAGAGCTTCAAAGATGGTGAAAAATGTTGTGAGTGAAGTGTGTAGAATGCTCAAGAAGATCAAGAAGTGTGAAGAAGATGAATGAGATGAATTAGATCGCCATTTGAAGATGAAATTGGAGGCAAAAGAGCCGTTTGGGGTCGGTCAAGGGCGTAGGGACGTTACGCTTCATCACCAATGGAGAGTTGTAACGCCTCTGCGGATTCTAGAGGCAAGAATCTTGTCAGGACGACAGTGCGTTGCATAGACGTCCGTGCGCTGTGCTAACGTCCTCGACAAAAATTCCCCCACCAACACTACAAACAGCTGCCAAATGGATGTAGAGTGGACGGAGGACATGGAATAGCATCATCGGGTTTGATTTTTCTAAGGTAAGGGGTGTAAATGGGGAATTTGCAAGGGGTGCAAATTCACGCCATTACAGCTTTAATGAACACATAGGTTGAACGTATGTTATGAAAGGCATATGTGGCTGTAGTCGTAGCAACAGAGAGACATTAACATCCCGATGTTGGTTCATGAAAACTAGTTGTATAATCACCAAAGTATGAGTTTTTAGAGGCATTGGAGGCATTGAAGTGGATCATGGTGCGATGAGTAAAGGGAGACCTGAAAGAGTATGTGTGATGTCCCCTATTTGGGATATTCCTAGATTTTGCCCTAAAACCACAATTTGAACCAAAATAATAAATGTAATACATTTAAGACGATAAATTTACCAATTGAAATGCCCTTTATTAGATATAAATCTTGGTTTAGGTCCTGCACACAATACTAGTCACTAGAAATTGACATTAGCTCATAAGCCATATATATATATAAAATTAGTCATTAGTAAACATCATGATATCCATGCACATTAGTCACATCAAAATTCTAATTAGTGCAATAGTCATTCCAATATGGATTCCCATAATAATCTTTTGAGGAATTTGTTGAAGTGTTTGCAAACTGCAGTCTCATGGTTGGTTGCCCTTGTATTGCGAGAGCGTGTAAGCTGGGCCGCCCTTCCATCACTCACTCTGTTAATGATAACATGCAGCGTCGAAATAACTTCCAACTATATTCTTGTTATGAATAAATTAAATAATAGCTAGAGAGCTATTTAATTTATAGAGTCCTCTATCCATAAAGAGGTGCGATTTAATTCGAGTGGCACTAGTCTCTATGTGTGCCGACTTTCTCTCTATTGGTTGCGTCATAAATAGAAAAGGTGTTTGTTACTGGAGGCCGACCTCCTATCCTTGTAATTATATTTTGTATGGTGGCCGACCTATCTCTTGAAGAGGTGCGACCTCTCTATCATTGTGTATATATAGAAGATCATTTGTTCTCATTTACTCATCAAGCAAGTTCGATTCATTACTTCAGTCAAGTGCAAATTTCTTCAAGAGCAGGTTACGAATTTCTTCAAGGGCAGATTTAGATATCAAGGAAGTACAAATTATTATCTGTCATTGCATCTAGTGTAGGTGCTGAATATTGGCCTTGTGATTGGCCTCGTTGTAAAGAGAATTGTTGCCACTATTTATATATATAAGAGAGATCTTTGTTGCTGGGTTTTTCTCCCTCAAGAGGAGGGTTTTCCCAGGGTATCTGCTATGTTATTGTCTGATTTTGAATTAATTTCTGTGCATTAAATCTGAACATTAAAATTTACATGGTATCAGAGCGGGTTTGAGTGGATCGTGATCAGATTATTCCTAATCAGCAATACCCTAGTTGTTCATCTATCTACATTAGTCAAGATGGTGAATGGATTGAAGATCGAGGATAGACTCGAGGGTGCATCTAACTTCACATCATGGAGGTTTAGGATTATGCTTACCTTGTGTGAAAATGACTTGGGGTGAGTTCGTAGAGTCCAACGTTCCTGAACCTGAGGAGGAAGAAGAGAAGTTACAGTGGGTGAAGAAAGATATTAAAGCAATGAAGATATTGGTTGATTCCGTCAAGGATCATATTGTGCCTATTGTCTCTAAGTTGAAGACAGCGAGAGACATGTTCAAAACATTGGAAGAGATGTACGAAATCAACAATACCAGCTGAGCGCTTGCACTGAAGCAACAACTTCATCATGTGAAGATGGCGAAAGGTGAATCATTGATTACATACTTTATGAGGATTGCAGATTTGAGAGATCAGCTCTCGACAATAGGGCATATGGTTGATGACAAAGACCTGACTATGCTTGCTTTCAATGGTCTACCTTTGTCTTGGGAATCTTACATTCAGGGAATCAGTGCAAGATCAAAATTGCCTAAGTTTGATCGCCTAAGATCAGATTGCATTCAAGAGGAATCAAGGTTGGTGGCAAGAGGCGTTGGTCAAAGTTCAAGAAATGAAGACATTCACGTTCTCGCCTCCCATGCTTCAAAGAAGAAAGGAAAAGATGGAAGGAAAGGATTCTTCAAGAGGAATTGGGAAAAGGGAAATGATGATGCACCTCCATTCAAGAAGAAGAGGGATATGTCCAAGATTCAATGTTTTAGATGTTGTAAGTTTGGGCACTTCGCTAAGTATTGTCCAACTAGACCTAAGCAACAAGTTACCGTTGCGGATGTTGATGATGCTTCTCCGCAGAAGGATTCAAGTGAATATTTGTTCTACTTGGCTTTGGCAAGCAGTGTACCTAACGACACCAACACTTGGCTAATCGACAATGGTGCTTCACGACATATCACTGGTTTTAAGGAGCACTTATCAAGTTTGGTGGAGAAGGAGTCTTCCGAGCAAGTCATTATTGGAGATGATGCTAGCTACTCCGTGAAAGGATTTGGGACCTCTTCACTTCATTTGGATTCCGACATCACACTTCAGTTGAGTAATGTCCTTTATGTTCCTGGAATCAAGCGCAATCTTATTTCTATTTCAGCCTTGGAAGATAAAGGATATCATGTTGCCTTCTCCAAAGGCAAAGTTCTAGTGTGGATGGAGAACTCTAGCTTCAAGGATGCTCAAGTAATTGGAGGTAGACATGAAAGTCTTTACAGGGTTTGCACTCGTCCTCTACAAGCTTTGGTTCATGATTCTTCAAGTCTATGTGATCTTTGGCATCGGAGATTGGGTCACCTACACTTCCGAGCCTTACCTATCATGGAGAAGATGGTGTTGGGCCTTCCTAAGTTCAACCAGGAGCACAAAGGTACTTGCAAGGGCTGCGCATTGGGTAAGAATATAAAAACCCCTTTTCATAGTAGAGAAAATAGATCAAGTGTATTTTAGACCTTATTCATTCTGATTTATGTGGACCTATGTCTGTTCCGTCTTTGAGTGGATTCTTGTATTATGTTCTTTTTATTGATGACCACTCTAGGAAGACTTGGATTTATTTTTTGAAATTTAAAGAGTCCGAGGAAGTGTTGGATAGGCTTAAAGAGTTTGAAGCCTTGGTAGTAAATCTTTCCGGTAAAAGAATTAAGGTCCTCAGATCTGATAATGGTGGAGAATACACCTCTGGTAGTTTTCGGAATTTTTGTATTGATGCAGGGATTAAGAGGGAGTTCTGTGTACCCTATAATCCTCAACAGAATGGTGTTGCGGAAAGAAAGAACAGGACAATCGTGGAAGCAGCGAAGGCCATGATCCATGATCAAGATTTGCAAACCTTCTTATGGGCAGAAGCTTCCAAGACGGCTGTATATGTTCAAAACAAAAGTCCTCATAAGATCTTGGAGAATATGACTCCGGAGGCAGCCTTTACAGGGAAGAAGCCTGAAGTCAATCATTTGAGGATCTTTGGATGTCCTGTCTATGTTCATGTTCCAAAGGAAAAGAGAACTAAGTTGGAGCCTTCTGGCAAGAAGGGAATATTTGTGGGCTATAGTGAGACATCAAAAGCCTACAGAATATACATTTTAGGACAAAAGTTATCGAGATCAGTAGAGATGTCACATTCGAGGAAGATGTTGCATTCAGGAGATGAAGAGGGATTCATATGGAGATCGATAATGAAGAGTATCCTCAGGATATGGAAGTTGACCATACTCCTGAGATTCAGAGGGAGACTTCAAAACCAAAAGAAGATATTGATCCTGTTGAACCCTTGGAACCTACTGATGGGCCTACTGACATTGTTATTGGGAGAAAGAGACCTCTATGAGCCAGGCATACTATGCAAGAGGCTGAAAGTTTTGCAGCTCCTAGAGGCACTGTAACGACCTATTTCCTTGCGTAAATTAAAATTTTCCAATTCTCACTTTAATCATGTTAAGGTAACAAGTAACAAAGACGATACAATAAAATTTTTGCTTTCTTTATTGATAAATACGTACAAGTTACAATATGTTTCCACATGAATTTCATTTTCATTGTAAATATAAATCAGAGTTCAAAAGTAATACAATTACATACATAGCTCGTAAGCTTTTGCACAAATAGAAGTAAGAAGGTCCAGGAGTCCGTTCTTTCAAATCTTGGTACATCGGCCGCTTGCTGTGGAAGAGAAACATCACTCGGGCGCTTTTCCGCCAACCACAGACTTATAATGCGGTGCCCCGCACGATCATTTCACAATGAACGACCCTCGCTTCGAAGAAGAGATTGGTAGGGTATCCTTTAACGATTACCAACTGAGCATAGTGCTGTGTCCTACACAACTAGAACCTTGCTATTTCACAATCTCGAACTAGTACTCGGATCACAATGAACTGACAGTGTAGTCTCAACTAACTCACATCTATGTGGCAGTCGTACGTTTCACTACTTTGGCCAAAGTATTCTCATTCAGTACTTCGAATGAAGGTCATCTATCATAAACACTACTCAGGGCCGATTTGACTTGAGGCTTCCTTACTCTATGCATAGGTTTTGTCCTTCAATGGGTGAATCCGTCATCCCAGACATCCTACAATCATACGAACCTACTAGAAATGAAAACAGTCTACAATTGTCTTGTATCAATCCTCCTAATTAGGAAATGTTTATCCTAGGAGTACTTAGCTTGTCGCAGTTATCCTAATAACTTAAGCTAAAAGACCTTACTTGATTCTGCCTTCATTTCGATCCTAGTAGATAATAAGTACATCTACGTATTCTCCATATACAGAGATCATACACAACATGCAATAGTCATTCAAAATGCAAATAAATCCTTCCCTTTTATCTTTTTCCATTATTTCTTTTTAATGTAAGATAAATAATCTAATCCCTTAAGCTCTTTACTCATATAATCCCTTTTCCTATACAAACTTCTTTTAATCTAACAATAAAATATATTGACTTGCTCAAATATTTACCCATGATTGCATTGATATTCCTAATACTTTTATCCTTCATTTACAATGAAATCTATTAAGCATTTATTCTTTTAAGAGGTTTATCAAACAAAACTAATTTGCCAATAGCATGCTATTTGCAACCAGCAAATTCAAAACTAAAAGAGAAGATCAATTAAATAAAATTCACAAACTAGACAACATGCCTGTGAATAAGAGCTTCTCTCCAGTACTGTTATGGAAGCAACTTCCAATTGAAGATGACGGAATGTAGTTTATTTCTGTCTCAATATAGTGACTCTTCTCACAACACTCTCCTTAAACAAAACTTCTATACTGAAATAGTTATTTCACTTCCTTCTACAAGGTATTCTAGCACAATCTGGTAAATGCAGCTGGTACAAACTTCTAATTCTCACACTTTGAAAATGATGCAATGCAACATAAACTACTCACAACAGAAGCTTCTAAACTCAACAGGACGACTCTTTAATTTCGTCAAAGATGAATTGCGCAAGATATCCTTTGAGGGATGAAAGGGCGAGTATTTATAATCCTGTGTTAGCAACTGTTTCCTCAATTTCGGGCATGCAAAATGACAACCAGGCTTCAATACTTAGTCAAAACGTCACTTGGCAAGTGTTTAAACCCTAAGTCATGTTTTTCATGGGTGATTTGACCTTATGGAGATAGCAGTTGAAGAATTTTTCAACTCAAACAATCAAAAACGCCACCTATAGGTACACGTCTTATTGCCAGTGGCATGAATTCAAACGGTTTACTTGCTGCGTTTTTAGGTCAACATTCTGCTCGCTACAACACTGAAATTCGTTGCCATTCTTCCTATTTTCAAGTTTGAAATCTTCTTCATGCATTCCTTGCTGCGCAGAGAGCTTCCATATTTTCACGGGAATGTCCATATTGTTGTTTTCCATTAATTTTTCCAAAAGTTAAACATTCGAATATGTCCTTTGAGAAGTTTGTTCTTTTTTTTTAAAAATATATTTTATGAGTCAAATATTTCAAGTGGCTATTTTTTTAAAAATATTTACTTCCTTTATATATTGCGATTATATCCTTTATAGTATAAAGTTCAATGTTTTTTTTTTTTGATACGTAAGGTGTTGATTTTATTTATAATAATAAAAGTATACAGGCGTTTGCTATGCAGGAATGTTACATTAATGACCTTCAAACATTCAAAAACTGACATGGTGGATAACTACCCAGTTCCATATTGGAAGCGTCGATCAGAAGATGAAAACAGAGACAATTTTCAACAAACTTACAAAAACTTAACTCCATTTCGTAGATACAGCGAGTAACAAGGCAAAAACTAGCAAGAAACCAGATAGACAACCGTACCCCACTTGATCACCAGAAGCCATTAACATCTGCAAAACAAATAAAACCTTCCACCCAGTCCGTTCCCTCCACTGGCACTATCTTCACTCTTTTCTTCAAAAACTCCACTGCCACGTCTGCAAGTGTGCGATGCCGGGACAATTCGGAGCCTTTGAGATCCAAAAGAAAAGGGTAAATCTTGATAGCGTCATCCGAGTCCCATATAGTGGCCAAGTCCGCAGGGCGTGGTATGCCCTTACCCAAGAGAGCCGCCTTCAGAGTAGTGTCGATGCCCCCGAGCAAGTCCTTCCGAAACAGTCGCACCAACAAATCCTTAGCCATTGACTTCGGGGTAGCAATATCCAAGAGCGAAGCAAGAAACCTGGATGATATTTGGGCATTGTCCCTTGCAAATTCTTTTCGCTCTAAATGTTCCTTTCCAAGGACCATTTTCACTGCCGCAACCGTCGCCGGATCATCTTCGAGCAAGATGCGTTTGAGACGCTGGTCCGTTACCTCCCGAAAGGCAATTTGCCTTTCCGTTGCCACTAAAGAAACAGGGGTGTCGACCCCGAAGGATTCAAGACCTTCCGCCGATATAATAATGGTGAACTTCGATTTCGACAGCCTCGCCATTGCCGAGGATGCGCCCGGAGCACCCTGCAACAAAAACATAAAAGCAAAAACCAGGGAGCCGAACCTAAATTTAGGAATGGGCTTCCTAAATTTAACATGAAACCTCAATAATGAACCGTCAGTCATCGTATACGGATACAGATTAAGGGCTTTGCAAATCTGTCCTTCGCATGAAAGGAAATTCCTCCCCCGCAAACCTGTGATCAATGCAATTTATGGTGCTTACCACTCGGCACGTCCGCGCATAGAATAAGGTAGGCCGTGCGCTACGTGTCCCCCAGCCGACGTCGTGATAATTGAGCCCATCATTCCACTAGACTCCCTTCAATTTGTCCGAGCAAAAAGGCGGCCGATTAATCCTTCCATTGCCATTCGCATACCGCTAAATTTGGTAGGTTGGTGTGACTACCAACGCCCGACCTGAATGCCACTCGTCCATCTCACACCCCACCACACGGCCACTTAGACATCCATTGTCTGTGTGGGGGGCGAGGAGGGAGCCCACCCATCCGCCCACAATGAATCACATCTTTGGACATTCTTTGAAGCCAGGCCCGAATACACCCTGATTAGACAACTGATTTGCTTCCGAGTTGCCTTCCCTGAGAGTGTGGTTCAACATGACTTGCTCAAAGTTGTTTAGCTGTTCCAACGCCGCTTCCAAAAAAACTCCCAATTTCCAATTGTGAATCTGCCTTGTCCTTAGGGCATTTATGACAATTGTTGAATCTCCTTCAATAACCAGGTTTTGAATGCCTAGTTCTTTGCTTAGTTTCAGACCCAGGAGCAGAGCTTGGAATTCTGCAGCATTATTCGTGCCATCTATCAGAGGCTGAGCTAATTTTGCCAAAACCGAACCAGTGCTAGACCTTATTATGCAACCTGCACCCGACGGCCCCGGGTTCCCTTTAGAAGCGCCATCAAAGTTTAATTTGACCCACCCCGGTTCAGGAGGGATCCACTTTGTTTTTTTTCGTTGTTCCGCTGAGGCAGCTTTTCCTAAACATTCCAATGGAGGGGATTTGATGCCAAACCATTGTTTCGAGATCCAAGCATCCCATTTGGTAAAATTAAGATTTCTTGTTTTTTCCTGCACCTGAGCATTGAAGAGTTCTATAATGCAAGTCTCGATCTTGCATTGTAACCGTGGAATAGACATCTCTTTGTCCTGAAAAATGCGCCTATTTCTTTCCTTCCATACTTCCCACAAAAGGATTGAAGGAGACATTTTCCAAAGGTCTCCAAAGATGTAAGGCTGATCATGACTTGGCCAAGATTTCAAACAGTCCAAAAGAGTGCCCGGAAGAGCAGAGGACCAACTTAATTTAGAGCATAACCAGCTCCACATCTGTTGAGTATAAGTGCAATTCAATAATAAATGGTTCACGGTCTCCTCTGCCATATGACATAACGGGCATCTGGTTGGGCCATGATAACCCAATTTTAAAAATCTGTCGCCTGTGAGTATTCTGCCCTGCGCGGCCGCCCAAGTGAAGATCCCTGCTTTCGGTAAACATGCCTTATTCCAACACAGGTTGCGGGGTAATTCTGATTTTGATTCTAAAGAGACTGATAACACATTATAACCAGCCTTGGTCGTGTAGATTCCGTTTGGAGCAGCATCCCATCTCAATCTGTCTTCTCCCGATCTGACCCATATTCTGCGTTTTGCTAGTTCTTGTTCAAAAAACTTTGTCTCTTGATCTCCCAGATTCAATGATCTCACCGATTTCCATTTCAGAATTCCTTCCTTTGCATTATCCGCAAAGTCTATGTAATCCCTAACTTTTGTGCCCCATAACTGTTTAGTCTTTTCCATTATTTTAGAAAATTCAGGAACCCTTGCTAATGCAAAATGACCTTCCCACGAATCCTCCCAGAATAATGCTCCTTGACCATCCTTCACCTCCCACGTGAGAAAATCCGAGATCAGGTCTCTGGAGTTGTTGATGAAGTTCCAAATCCGGGATCCAGAAGGGAGGGTTTTTGCAGTTAGGAAATAATTTGGATCGGGGACCAGATATTTTGCTCTGATGATCTTTACCCATTTTAGATTTTTTGCTCTGATGATAAATATATATATATTTATACATAAATATAAATGTGAATCTCCTAGACAATAATATTTGAAATATTATTTATATCAAAGATATTAGGCGAGATGTGTACATATAAACATACTCATATATATACTTTTGTATATACGTATGTATGCGTATATACATGTCGACACATGCGTACGAGCATATCCATCTGCTTAACGTACGTACGTATTGATATGTCTATACATTTAGATACGTGTACACAATGTATACATGTGTATACGTACCCATTCGACCTTTAGCACATATTAATTACTTCATTCACACAGGGAGTCACAGTATAGTCAGTCTGACATTTGAACAATCATAACTCATAAAGCATAAGGAAGTAAATCAAACTCCTAAGCCTATGGATGACTTATCTAGACCAACATAACTGACTTGGTTTCACAGAACCTATACTGACGTGTGTGTATGCTCATTTGGTACTCGTTACTGCTTACCCGACCAAGTTCCTCCCTGAGTGACATCTCTCCTCTGCCTGGAGGTATGAACCTGTTTCCTGCACACCTTGACACAACAACGGGAGTCATATGCTCAAAACAAAGCAGAATACATGAAACATTTCAAAAGTTAGATTATTCACAAATCAATAACCTTCTATTTTCCTTTATGTAGTATTTCACCAAGAATAACATCAAATGAAACAACATTCATATTGAAAACAAGGTACAAGCATCCTTAATTCACCTCCAGATTTCACATTTACTCTATCTAGTAATGGTAAATTGTAACGTCACAATTTGGGATGTAACAAGCACATTCAGAGAAAGTAAAAGGCCACATAAGTTCTCCAATTATGTTGCCTTAATGAGTCAGATTATAGAATCCGAGCCTACCTGTGTTGAGGAAGCATCTAGTCATCAGGTTTGGAGAGATGCTATGGCAAAGGAATATCAATCAATTCTTAAGAACGATGTTTGGGACATTGTTCCTAGACCCGAGGGCAAGTCCGTGGTATCTTCTAAATGGCTCTTCAAGATTAAGCATGCTGCAGATGGGAGCATTGAGAAGTACAAGGCAAGATTTGTGGCTCGTGGGTTTTCTCAGAAAGAGGGAGTTGATTATGAAGAAACATTTGCTCCTGTTGCTCGCTACACTTCAGTCAGAACCATCATTGCTATTGCTGCATCTAGAGGATGGAAGATTCACCAGATGGATGTGAAGACAACCTTTCTCAATGGAGTAATTGAGGAAGAAGTTTATATAGAGCAACTTGATGGATTTGAGGTTCATGGGAAGGAGTCACATGTTTGCAAGTTGAAGAAGGCCTTGTATGGTCTTAAGCAGGCTCCTCGTGCTTGGTACGAAAGGATTGATCATTACCTGTCAAGTTTGGGTTTCTTGAAGAATGATGTCGATTCAAATCTCTACTTTAAGGTAATCAATGGTGAAGCATTAATTTTGGTATTATATGTTGATGATTTGATCCTTACTGGAGAAGATCACTTGATTCTTGAGTGTAAGAAGGAGTTGACCTCTGAATTTGAGGTGCAAGCCCTTGTTAATGCATTTTCCTCTGAGATGGAGGAATTGGAGGTGAAAGCCCTTGTTTCCACCCTCTAATCTGAGTCATGGTGGATGTCATGTGTGTCACTCCATGACATTTTTTGTACTTATGTTTCACCCTCGTAGAGAGTCATGGTGAAAGTCATGTTGAGGTGACAACATCAAACAAGTGATGAACACTTGTACTTACCATAGTATGGTTGTAGCCATTATGGTTGATATCGTGTTGAGGCGATATCTAATGAGGCGATATCTAATATCACGTTGAGGTGATATTCTTCTTGTTCACTTATGGTTGTAGCCATCGTGGTAGACATCACGATGAGGTGATTTGTCTTGAGCAGCCGAAAGTTTTCTCTCTAGCTGAGAGGGAGTGTTAATGATAACATGCAGCGTCGAAATAACTTCCAGCGATATTCTTGTTATGAATAAATTAAATAATAGCTAGAGAGCTATTTAATTTATAGAGTCCTCTATCCATAAAGAGGTGCAATTTAATTTGATTGGCACTAGTTTCTATGTGTGCCGACTTTCTCTCTATTGGTTGTGTCATAAATAGAAAAGGCATTTGTTATTGGAGGCCGACGTCCTATCCTTGTAATTATATTTTGTATGGTGGCCGACCTATCTCTTGAAGAGGTGCGACCTCTCTATCATTGTGTATATATAGAAGATCATTTGTTCTCATTTACACATTAAGCAAGTTCGATTCATTACTTTAGTCAAGTGCGAATTTCTTCAAGAGCAGGTTATGAATTTCTTCAAGGGCAGATTTAGATATCAAGGAAGTACAGATTATTATCTGTCATTGCATCTAGTGTAGGTGCTTGTGATTGGCCTTGTGATTGGCCTCATTGTAAAGAGAATTGTTGCCACTATTTATATATATAAGAGAGATCTTTGTTGCTGGGTTTTTCTCCCTCAAGAGGAGGGTTTTCCCAGGGTATCTGCTGTGTTATTGTCTAATTTTGAATTAATTTTCTGTGCATTAAATCTGATCATTAAAATTTACACACTCCACCTTGGAGGTTGGCCATCCTCCTTGATCAAGCCTAGAAGCACTAATAAGCCTCCCAACCCACGAGGCTTAACCCCCTATGGGTGGCGTGCTTGATAAGAGCATGAAGACTACCTCCCTTCCACCAAGCTTGGGAGCACACATATGCCTCTCGGCCCATGAGGTTTAATCCCCTATGGGTGGCGTGCTTGATAAGAGCATGAAGACTACCTCCCTCCCAACAAGCTCGGGAGCACACGGGAGGCGCATGAGGTTTAAACCCTTATGGGTGGTGTACTTGATGGTTGGGTATGTCGGGCCTTAACCTCTTGTGAACTTGAAAGGTTGATTGGCCAACCTGTTTTGCAATCATTTCTCTGAATTCAAAATAGATTATTACACGTATCTATTATCCCATATTCATAATAAAGGAAGAATAATGATTACTTAAAAGGATCAATAATTGCTGCAAGCATCATTATGTGAGGCGCTGGTTTGGAATTACAATAATTTGCTCGCAATTCACAAAACATTAACCACTGCTGCTCAAACAATTATAGAAATCATTACGCAACAATATGAAATATAAAAACTTGCAGTCTCAGCATACTTGTGCAAACAACCAGGCACAAAAATACAGATTTGGATTGACATTTAGACTATCAACAGTAAATCGTTACTTTGCATTTAGACTACAAATCATATGACATCAATACAAAACCAGAGCAACACTAAAGTCAATATCTTTAGATTTAAGAAACAACCATATATATGTGCACCCGATCTGTAGCTATCGGTAGAGAGATTTCATATATAGCTCACATTCATAATAGACTCCAAATAGCAGTACATACTCTCGGTTGCAAAATATGCCCCGATCAGGACCCCTTTGAGATTGATGTCACAGTGGTGTGCAATGCCCAGTAATATCCTTCTGAATGAATTTCACTCAAGTCAAAAGGTGATTTTATTGGACTTACCCGCAAAATAGCCTTTAGACACCAATCCCTTTGTCCATTCTACTCGTGTCTCAACTCCCGAGATAGACCAGTTTGTTGTGTTTCGATGGTCACAGAATGAATGCTTGTCTGATGGCGTCTAACACCGGCAAGAAGATAGCTTGTGACGTTTCTGTGATGCGGTTCCGATCCAAATCACGTGTCCCAGTATGGAGCGCGGTATATGCCTATAGCTTCACGCGTATGTCTCGAACGAATCTCTCAAGTGTTTGATGCGTGCCAGATTGCTATGCGAGACTCGTTTCGTCTTATCAAACTCCTTAAGATGGACGACTCTTCAGGTAATCCGAATGGACCAACTCTGCTCAACTCCTGTAGTCGCCTTCAAATCAAATGCCCAGTCAAATCCCGTGATTGACCTGCAATGGAGAATATGGGAATGACAGATTAGAGGGATGGTTGAATCATGTGAATGAACTCTCACCTCCAAAGCTCGTGAATGGCTTGTGAATATGAATTGTGGAGATGACGGATGAATTAGAAGAACAAAGATACAAGACCATTGGCAAGGGACTACGTCCTCCCAGGGAAGACCCGCTTCGTGGTTAGTTCCAATATTTTCATTCCATGATGCTCAACAATGAAGCCAAAATCCACATAAATACATAGCCTTCGGAAAGGTCGGCCACGGAGAGAGAATTTATTTAAATTTAAATGTTATTAATAATAATTTTTATTTTTAGATATTATTTAATATTATTATTATTTTTAATATTATATTATTATTTTAGTATTATTTTTCCCGCCAATTGGAAGTAGGTCCCAAATTGGGGACATGACACATTATTGCATGATCACACACACACACACACAGAGATATATATATATAGATTTATAATTATATTTAAAACTTACTTCCCAAATATATTCTTGCTAATAATATTTAATGCAATAGATCTCTTATAATTTCCAGTCCTTATTTCTCTTGTTTCCAATCTGCTTGGTTGATCCCAATTGATTGATGCCTTGCACAAATTGATTCTTCCTCTCTATATATCTCTCAAGGTGGGTTGAATAGTCACACCCCTATATAATCAATGCACCCTTACAAGGGATGCACCCCTCCCTATTTAAGCACTGCCTCTTAACTTAATTAATTAGTAATAATTTAAAGTGACTCTCATCAAGCCCTTAGAAGAATTGCTGCCTTTTATTTAATCTCCGTCTTTTGTAGATTAATAATCACTGCCCATGAAATACTCCCTTGACTTGGCTGATCACATTCCAAAGGGGGGTCGGCCCATAAAGTTTTAGGTATTATTTTAATTAAATTTTCCAATGTATAATTACATGTTACTGCAGCGATTTGATTGGTAAGGCAGATTACTTAGCAGGGGCATGACAGTATGGTAGGACAATGAAGAGGATATGGCAAGAGTAAAAGCCAACACTGCATGACCAGTAAGGGGGGACTGAAAGAAAGTAAAACCACCAGAATTTGGAAAGCATGGAAGAGAGGAAGCCAATTAAAGATCAGGAGCCAATCAGACTCGAACTACTCCATAATGTGCCTTACACTGTAACTGGATGCATATTAAAATTTGGTATAACTATTTAAACCCATATATAATTGTGAAAGTACAAGCCTATGGATGCAGATGCATTAGCTTTTATAAAATATGATACTCTTTGTTTCTTATTGTTTAACCTGCCTGAATATCCAATTTGCATTCATTGTTTGTTACAAAGAGTTCATCTGTGAAGTTCTCAAACTTTACACTAGAGAATGTCTGTTCCAAGTTTTGAATAATTACTCCTATGCATTAGAAACTCTACAATCTGAATTCTAGAATCTGGTTTTATTAAAAGGGTTTCTCATTTTGAAGTTGTATTTTCTATTTATTTTATCTGTAGTTAGTTACAGAACTGTCTTTATGCGTTCAATAATTACTGTTTCCATTTTCTATAACACTGCAATTAAAAAATAGTATTATAAAAAATAATATTAGTATTGCTGTTGTTGTTGAGTTGATGTAGAGTATTTTTTTTGCAATTTGTTCATGTATGTGATGGGCATATATTATTGTTTTGTAGTCTTTGATCCCAATATGAAAAACCAGTATTACAAATAAAATTACTATATCTAAAGCTTGGGATATTTGTTTGCAGTATAGGTGGATTAACGCAGGTTCAAATGCTTCAGCAAACTCTAAGTTAATGCTTGAGGAAAAGAATCTTTCACATCAATCTCAAACTTCAGGTGGCTTTCCCTTCTGCATTTGAATTTTAGCATTTCACCTTTTTTAGAGTAAGGTAAGGGAAAATTAAAAGATATGGATCTTCATTGCAGCTCTAGGAAAGGGCACCCAGTTCTTAAAGTTAGTAAACTTCTAAAAATTTATAGAAATTGGCAATAGATGTGAGATTCATACAGTGATTTTAGCTTGTAGTAACTTTACTTGTATACTATGTTACTGATTCTTGGTGCTGACCCTCTGGATCCAGGTATGATTTGACTGCCTGTGGATCCGGGTATGATTTACCTCGGGTTTGAATTTTGGTGTGGCATGAGTAGGCAGATGTCCAGGAACTGGTTTTCGCCTTGTGGGTTTGTCCTTGATGAATCTTGGAAAACTGGGCAGAATTTGACAGAACCTGCAGCGAACCCAATGGCTTTTAGCTTCTTTATAAAAATATTTTTTTCCTTTTAAATTTCTTTTTGGTATTCGATGGGATCCATAACACTGTTTCTCTCTTAACGTTGGGAGTTTCTTTGTTTGTAAGATGCATTCCCCTGGAATCCTTAATACCCTTTGATGAAAAGAAACAAGTTTTATTCCTTGAGCCAATTATAGTTGAAATGTGGTGGCCGAAATAGCATGAAACTTTGAAAATTCCAAAATCATTTTTGTCACAATGTTAAGTGATTGATAAGGATATATTGAGTCGTTTCCATTCTCTTTACATTTCTATAATAATCTCTTTCTCCTAATATTTTATCGAGTCATTTCCCTAATAATCTTTATTTCCCTAATCTTTACTGTTACCTAAATCTTGATTTCCCAGATTTTCCTAATCTTTAATATTACAAATTTACAATATTATCATATAATGGCCAGATAACCTACTTTATTTCGCTAATCAATAATCTATTCAATTTATAATCCTTTATCTATAATTTCTAGTCAACATATATATATTCTATATATATAATTCAGAGACATTACATTTTTATACATGGCTAATATATATATTTTATGATTTTTATATGTTTTAGCTTTTTGTACTAATGAACCCAAATGAACCCAACCCCAAATCTCTTTTGTCTGTATCTATGAACCCAAGTGGTGAATCCAAACCTGAACCAGTATCAGGATCAAATCCAAAACTAACCCAACACCAAATTTCTTTTGGCCAAATCCATGGACTGAACTGGCTAACCTGAACTAGTATCAGTATCAGTCACTTAGATTTTATTGTTTATCTTGACTGGAGTTGCAGTGCCCATCACAACTGGTTTGAACGATGAAGGATGCATCTTGGGTTCTTGCTCCTGTTACATGATGAACTTGGTGTGCTTTATCTTTATTGCAAGAATTATGTTTTTCAGTATAGAGTCAGAAGCTTCACCGTGTATACGTTCATAAGATAGATAAATTCTCTTTTCAAAACTTCTTAAATTTTGCATATTGGGTTCTTGCTAGTCTATTCTTGCAGTGAATCTAATGGAGTTCATTAGCCTCCCATTTTGTTTTAATTGGTTGGTATAATGTCTTCCACCCAAAGATTGTGCTTTACTTCTATGCATCTCTGCTCTCTCTTTGATCAGCTTTAACCCATATTATTGTATTAAAAGATTTGTTCAAGTGCAAAAAAACCAAGTAGCAGTAGCCCGAAGGAGAGAAGTTGCTAAAATAAACTCGGGGTTAGACTACTGACCTAATATCTGAAATTCAAAAAGTAATACAAGTCAGAAAAATCTTAAATAACGATTGTCAAAACAACATAGGATAGAAGAATCTCTAAAATTCTGCCAATGGACAACATGCTTACTACAGTTCACTGGTAAAGAGAGTGAGGTAATACTTGGGGATATCTCAACAACTCTGTTTCTCCTGTGTATCTTTTACCACTTCGATAATGTGGGTCTGAGCTGGTTCACTTTCAGTTTCAAGTTAAATCCTGTTATTGTGGGTGTAGGATCGACTATGACCTTTTCTACAAGGACTTTGTTGTTGTTTGCAATGCTTCCTGCATGCATGCATGAAAACATATGTGGGCATAGATGTGAGTCATTTATGCATTCATACTCTTTGACATGAGTAATTCTCTGATATAATGTTCATTTTGGTTGCTGGTTATGTTGGTTGGGTCAGTCTGCAATCAAGATGTCATGGGAACTAGTGTCGTTGCCTCTCTAATTTGGTCTGCATCTCCATCTACAACCTAAACTATTCATGATTTAAATGTGCTAAGATTATTTGCAAATCTATTGTAGATGACTCTTGGAGGTTGCAGAATAAGTGCATTTGTCCTTGGGCATTTGACTTCTAGGGGTTGAGGAAACTTTTGCTTCAAACCTGTTAGGAGAACCAAAGAAAATGATCTTCCACACCATTTGGCCTACCGGAATGTATCATTTCTGCAATATTTGTAAATGGTGTTGGATCTTCATTGGAACTCGAGAGATATGCAAGGATATTGTTGGTGACTTTGAGATGCCCGAACTAACAAATACTTTTTTCTTATTAGAGCACATGCATTAATTGATATCTTATTTTTGATGGTTCAACTAAGGACAGAGTCCTGTTTTGCAATTATATGAAATATAATAATGAAAGAGATCTGCCATTTTGCATGTAAAATGTGAAACTAATTGTATATGATTTGAGAGTGAGCAAGGTATGAAGAAAAGTGTGGAGGGGAGAAGTGCCATAATGTGCATTGATTTGGGATGGAAGCTTTGAATGTGGCAGGAAATGAAGAGGAGGCTATAGTTGTTCTAGAGGGTGGAATGGCAAGATTCTCCTTATGATGTATGCATTTCCCTGAAATTAATAGAAGATAATTCATATGGTGGGAAATAGGTGGAAGAAAGGAGAAGTAAAGAAATAAATTTTATTAATATCTGTAACGATAAAAAAAATATCCAAGGGATTGGAACATATGGCATTTACAATAGCAAAGGATTAGGGCAAAATTAGCCACCTAGGTAGGGAATCTAAAATGAGTAATCCCCAATTTGGTACAATTCTATAAATATAAGTGGAGGGAAGATCCCACAAAGCACTAGAAAAAAATGAAGACCACCCCAAGTAGGGAACCAAAATCCTTAGATGTATGTGTTCAGTGATGCATTGGAGGAGCCAATGGTAATAGCTTTGATCTTGTTGGGTAAAGACAAAAGGGCCAAAGGGGCCAAGATGGACAATCCTAGGATGTAGTCAATTCTGCAATAGAATCTCTTCTAGCATTTAAAACCAAAGAATTTCTAGTAGTAGGAAAAAAATTTGTAGTGTGAGCTTGCCACTAAGATTTGTTCCATGCAAGAGGGGTGTGAGAGGGTCCTAGATGTTGAGAAAAGATGCAACCATGACCGTTAGAGTGAGGATTAAGGAGCTCAAGAAGCCTCAACCGTATTTGATTGCAAGGATGAACGTTGCATCACTAATTTATCCCCCATCCATAAACGAATTAGTTGTATTAAAAGCAAATGTAACTCCTCCAACATCTATAATGAGCTGAAAGAAGTAATTAATTTCATAGATTTGGGATTACCACAAAGAGAACTATACTTGAACCTAGTGACCTCATGAAGATAAAGGCACGTGCATCTCTATGTAGGGTGGAGGAAGAAAGTGGATAGAGGACCACTAGAATCTCTATCTTAATAGTAGTTCCTCCCACAAATTGCATAGTAGATTGGACTTGGAAAATAAAATGCTTCTTAGATTCCACCTCTTGAAGAGAACAAAGGAAGCAAAATCTTTAACTTTGTAAAAATGGTGGTTTGTCTAAACACAAGGGTGATGGGAGCACATTCACAATTGTAGGAGGGGAATCCCCAAACCATGAGTTCATTTATGATAAAGAAAGGTGGGCCAAATTATAGTTCATGGACTTGGACTTAGAGAGTACTCGACAAGTCCTAAATTTTTGACACATCAAAAACTTGGTGATACTCAATAATGTAAAACAATATTTAAATTTCATGGAAAACACATTTTTTTTGCGAAATTCATTCACAAAATGCATCAAAAGAGTCTAAAAACCGTGGGGAAGTGTTTTCTACCAGATTTTATTCTTGAATACATATGGATTAGAAAATTACATTTTCATGCAAAGCCAAATACAATAGCTAGTTGCTAACTGATAACTAATATGAATTTATGATAATTATCTTTGAAAATCGTCACCAAAAATTGCATATCTAGGCAAGTAAAAGATTAGAAGTTTTTATAGTTTCCTTTTCCTTGTTCTAGTGAAAAATTGGGCAGTAGAGGTTATGGTCCTCACACTCGGTTGCTGCTCCTTACTTGGCCTTGAAGATTGTGCTTGTGGCTCCACCTTGTTGCTAGATGGCAATGACTACTTCTCTGCTACATCAATGTCATCTAATAACAATCGAGTCTCCCTTGCTTCTATATTAGTTACATACTCCATAGCTTGCCTCTCAAAATCAACAATCTCATCCTCTATAAATAAGGAGGGCTCATCATCCTACATGGTGTAGTTGTTGAATGTGTTGTACCCAAAGCAAATTTTTTTCTTCATTAAGGCATTTTGCTTAAAATAGTCTAAACCTTGTAAGAATGTCATCAAAAGTCAGTTTTTGGGCAAATCAAGTATGGGCTTTTAGTCAGTTTGATGTTAGGAAGATACTGGCAAAATTTGAAAAAAATGAAAATTAGGGTTTTTAGACTCCTATTTTTAGGTCAAAAACCCTAAAAATTGAAACTTTTTAGAATTGATTGAAAATTGTTTTGATTGGCTTATTTCACTTCACAATCACAATGGTGAAGTCAGATTCAGTTAAAAGTCAGTTTAAGTCTGGTGGTAAGTTTTCACTTTTTAAGATGAAAAGTTAGGACCTCTGAGGTCATCAATGGCAAATGGCCAGAGACCAGGTGTTGAAATCTAAGCCTAAAACGCTCAAATGAAGAATCTATGGCGAGATATGTGCAAAATGATGCTTTGTCTCGAAGGGGATTTTTCGCCGAGGTGAAAATCATCAAAATTTTTCTCACTTTGGAGCAAAAGCGCCCCTGGAGGTCAGTGGCGCCCTAGATTTTAGAGGCCCAGATTTCATTTTTGAGGTTTGTCACTTCCAAGAAGACTTCTCCGGAATACTGTCAGTTTCTCGATGAGCCTATCAACCAGCCTAAAAGATTTGTCTAGCACCTGAAACTGGAGATTGAACGAGAAATGAAAATGATGAAAAATTGACGAAGTCTGAAGCCAAAAAGTGCACCTCCTAGCCAGGGGCGGCCATCTTTTTGAGGTGCCAGATGAAGGTTTATGATCAAATGATACCTAGGATGTTTTTCTCAGACTTGATTAGGCTTTGCAATGAATCCGTCAGTGGGTCAATTTGAGTTGTTGGACTACCGGAATCAAGAGTCAAACATAAGGTCTAATCATGGTTAGAGATGTTAAGAAACATTAAAAGCGCCCCTGGAGGCCAATGGCGCCCAAGGTTTTAAAGTCTCAAATGCATTCTTTTTGGTCTTCTCAGATATTCATCTTGTTCGTGTTGTTTCTAGCTTTCCATTGCATAGCTTAGTCGGGTCAGAAGATTTCTCAGCAGCCTGCAGCCGGGGATTAAATGTGGATTTGGCCAGTTTGAAAAATGGCTAAAGTCTGGGAACAAAAGCGCCCCTGGAGGATAGGGGCACCCTTGATTTTAACCTAGTAGATGATGATTTTTGGAAAAGTGTTCTCCAAGAGCTCTTGTGCAAAATGGAGCCAGCTCCGCAGTGAGCCTATCAGTTAGTTTTGAAGTTTTACCAAATTCCGAAGGACACGAGATGAAGGGAGGTCAGAATCACCTTCAAAATGATTAAAAATTGACCAAGTCTGAAGTCAAAATCACCCCTGGAGGCCAAGGGTGCATTGAATTTTGAAGCTTCAGATGTCAGAATTATGGATTGCAACCTCAAGGAGTTTCTTGTCAGTTTTGATCTTGCTCTTCAATGAAACTGTTAGCCAGTCTTCTGGATACATCAGTCAATCAGAATCAGTGATCAAACATGGGCTCCGGTGAGGTTTGAAAATTGAAATTTTCAAGAAAATGTCTTACTCTGGAAAGTGACGCCTAGAAGTCAAAGTTTGACTTTTTGACTCAAGTACATGAGGCGCCCTATAATGGTGGAGTTTGGATGCATCAGTCAATCAGAATCAGTGATCAAACATGGGCTCCGGTGAGGTTTGAAAATTCTAACTCTGGAAAGTGACGCCTAGAAGTCAAAGTTTGACTTTTTGACTGAAGTACATGAGGCGCCCTATAATGGTGGAGTTTGTGAACTGAACTTAAATATTATTTAATCTTCAGTTGGTCGACTTGAACTGAACTTAATTTTTGCTTGCAAAAGGGCAACTTATTTTTGCATGTACAGTTAACTAAATTTGGTCCAATCAGAAAGTATCGCTCTATTTAGGGCGAATTTCTCAATTAGTTAATTGAGTTTTGGGGGTCCAATCAGAGGGTGCCATACATTTTAGAGGTCCAATCAGGGTGGCGCCTAAATTTAGCATATTTGTGATGCCTTTAGGCTTAAATTAATTTATTTAAGTCATATTGGTGCCCATTATTCTCATAGCAAGTGCAAGTAAAGACGTTTTTCTTGAGCAAACGAAGATCTGAAGGTGCTTCGAGTAATATTTTTCAGTGTTCTTCGCAGTGCCAGGTCTAGATTGTTCAGAAGATACATTTTTTTAGACATCATTTTTCAAGTGCATGTAGACTTCATCAAATCGAATTCAAGCATAGGCGACTTTTTTAGAGGCAGAATGATAACTTCTATTTTCTATCTCTAAAATTCTTCTATCCTTGTCTTAGGTTTTCTCTCGCATGTCAAAGTAAATGATAGAATTTTCAGAATTTGATCATCTGGGTTCACATAGTTCAGCGTCAGAAGCAAAACCCATGTCTTAGATTTTTTCGAGAAAATTGCCCCGTTGCTTCCATATCTGAAGCACCGTGCTTTTTTCCGAAGATTCCTTTGCATGTGGGCCAAAAACAAACATTTTCCAAAATCCAATCATCTGGGTTGGCTTAGAATCTGATTCTCTACAAAACCCATATGCCAGTTTTTCTCGAGAAAGATTTTCCTTAGAAACCCTAAAACCCCTGCTTCTCTCGATTGAAAAGCCTTTGCATGCCTTGCTAAAACTCATTTTTTCGAATTTCTGACGATTTGGGTTTGCTTAGATTTCGATTCTCTACAAAACCCACATTTTAGAAAAAAATCCAATTTTTTTTCCCGCAATTGGCTATTTTTAGCCTCATTCAGAGCCTTTTTTAGTTTTTTCTGAAAGTTGTCCGAACATAATCGACTTTACAGAAAAAAATGTAGATTTTCAAAATGCAATTCAATCCTATAGATTACAAGGCCAAATCGGTCTTGGTACACGACTTTTTGAAAACCTCGGACACAGACTTGGGTCATGTTTATCCAGTCGTCAAACTGAGCACGCTGGAGGGCATTGGCAACACCACAGTGAAAAATCTTGAGCGTTCCGGATTGTTGGCAGTAGCATCTATTCCTATCACGGTTTTTGATCTCAAGTTCGTCATTGCTTGCATTAAGCATTACGATTCATCCACAAGACAAAGTAGATCAGCCGATGGGAGTCATTTGTAGCCTTAAGCCGAGGGATGTGGAGAAGTGCTTTGCTATTCTACCTTGCTCATACAATTTTACCATAGTCATTGAGGATTGCAACAAGATATGGCACAGAGACAAAGAAAGATCTCAGAGAAAAGTTGCTCAGAGGTGGCTAAAAGAACAAAAGACCAACATGCCAAAGAAGGTTGGGCGTGGGGAGTTCAAGGATGAAGTTGCTATTTTGATAACTTTACTCAACCGGGTTACAGGTTAGGAGGAAGCTAATATTTTCCAACCGTGGATGTTCTATGTCATTTCCTGGATTATCGACAACAAGGAACACTTTGATTCGGCCATGTTGATCAGCGAGTGTCTTCACCAACAAATCATAGGATTCCTTAAAATCCACGAGTTTCACATGGTGTCTCATATGGTCTACTTAATTGCATTTCAAGGCAATTTTAGACATTTGAAGACCAATGGAACTCTTGGTGTTCAGCATGTTCACGAATGTTACTCTCAATTGGAGTTCTCAAAGGTTGAACAGGATTTCAAAGTGGTGAATGATCACTTCCTAATGAAGACAATCAGAGACCTCGATAATGAAATGCACATCAGAATTTCACTAGAGGCAAGATCAACAATGGAGAGTTGGGTGGATTGGTTCATTCAATTCCCCACTTTCACATATATTCGAGTGTATGGTTACACCGGAGAACCTTTAATGCTATCGAGGTACCCGCTAGACAAGGTCCTATTCATGGAGTTTCTGAGACAAGCTCAAGAGGTTCACTCTTTTCTTCGCAATTGACACAAGCCAGCATTCACTTTTCCTTTTGGAGGGGGCATTTACAAATGTAAGGCAGTTGCTGATTGCAAGTTAATGACGAACGAGTTAGAAAAACTCCAGCTCAAGTATCTCATCGAGAGGCGTTCTTATGTTCCATTGGGGCATTACTCAACACAGTTGGAGCGAAGTAATTCACTCAAGCCAACACTTGAGGATTTTTGGGCTAATTGCGAAGATGAATTTGAAGTGCGCCGACGTCATTACTATAGACTTACTCTTCCTCAACTTGCTGATTTTCTATCAAAAGATGTTGAGGGTTTGTCAGATGATGACAGAGAGATGTTGCTTAGCATATATGTCAAAGACCAAGTCGCTCGCCAGCCACTTCACCCACCATATTGGTATGCCAGGGAGAGTACTTCAATTGAGGACCTGTCAAGAGCAGTTATCAAGACAAGCATGCACTTCTTGGACAACAAGAGAAGGCGAAGGACAGTTCCAGTTTCAGAGCCGCCAGTAGGGTTTTCTTCACTTCCTTCTACATCTAGGTCGGGGCCTCAAGTTAAGGTCATCATGCATCCACCTAAAGATGTCAGAGTTAGTGGGAATAC
>VDFB02114659.1:0-20142 GCA_007258455.2 Sequoia sempervirens | reverse complement strand
AAGTCTTCCCCAATGGTGTTGTTCAGCTCACTACCATTGACCCTGTCAAATTCAAGTTGCTTGTCAATGGTAATCGCCTCATATTGTATCACAAGCCAACTTCCAAAGAGGAGTTCCCACAGCAATTCACTCAGCATGCAGCACCCGAGCTTCCTCTAGCTGAGGGAAATGGACCTAGTGTCCCTCCTTATGACTAACTAAGGTATGTACCTTGTCATAATAAAGACTTCCACTTTTGTGGGAGTCCACTTCTTCACCCATCCACCCATCCACCCTTCCATCTCCACCTTTCTCTCTCTTCCATCACTTCACTTCATTTCACTTCACCTCATTCCACCTCATTTTCATTAATTGCTCAACTTATTTCTTAAAAGGTGAATGGTACTTTCTCCACAATCTTTGCAACGAATCTTCCACAAATCCAGGTATGTGTGCATTAATTGCTATATGTTAATTATCTTGAGTGCATTCATTTAATTTTTTTGAATTAATATGGACATTCAACATAGCATGTCATTATTCCCTATCCCTGTCAAATCATCATTACCACCTCGCATGTGAGGAAACATGCTCAAATTTAGGTTGAGGGGTGGAAAAAGATGTGAATACTTTTCCCACGTGTTAGTCCATGCTAGTCTACGTCAACAAAGTTTAAATCAAGCCAATTTGAATTCTAAGTGAAATGACGGCTTATATGTGTGAGGTGACACTAGCCACCGCCACCATTTTTCTCCATCATAACCTTCCTTTATTACTCATTTACTGCCACTATTGATCCTGTCATAATCTTAAGTTGCCAAAAGGTAAAACAGAAAGGGAAAATTCAGACGACATTGGTGTTGGAAATTTAGCAGTGTTGCAGGAAGGAAAACTTTGTAGAGTGTTTTTTGATTCCAAACAATGGGAGGTGGTTTAATTCAAAATGAATCCATGGTTCACAATGTATTGCTACAGGATGCACCCTACCAGGCCGAATTCAGAAACTGCAGGTGGTCAAACTATTTCATGAAGTTGAATGGTTTTAATGAAGACATTGCATTAGAATTTTCCTAGATATTTTCTGAGGGAAAGGCCATGGTAAAAGGGTTGGAGGTCATGGAGACTGAAGAAAGGATTGCAGAAGTTACAGGGTTGCCTATCGGTGGTGAAAATTACCCTGCTTCTAGAGACGCCAGGTCAGTTAGGGCTGAATTTACAGAACCTGGTGACCCTCCATTGAGCATGGACAAACAAGGTGTGAAGAGAACCTCTTTGCCCGAGCCATGGAAGAAAATATTTGTTTATGTTATAAAATACATCACTTGTGAAGGTTGCTAGTTGAATCTACATTTTTTGGACTTCAAACTCTTGAATCACATGAGGCACAGGAGGAGGATGAATGTGTCGAACGTGTTATACCATCTTCTTTCAATCATGGTAGCCAAGACTCAAAAAGGTAGGGAAATTTTCATTTCCCACCATTGTTTGATCAAATTGTTAGTTGAGAAGTCTCTACATGATGTGTCTAAGATGACTTGGGAAGAATTTGTAAATATTGATCAAATTAGACCAGAGCATTTGTGACCTAGGGTTTTACCTCAACCTCATAGGTCTAGCAAGAGATTGAGCATGGCTGAAGCCACTCCTGGTGCTTCAACCTCTAGCGCAGGCCCTAGTGTAAACCCTCCTACAACAAAACAAACCATAGAGATTAGTTCTTCTAAGATAGAGCACTTAGACAAAGAAAGTTCATCTCTATATTCTGATGATGATGTTCCTATTGGCATCCTAATGAGAACAAGGTCATAGAAGAGAGAAGCAAAAATAAGAAAAGGAAAAGCTAAAAAGAAGCCATTTAAAAGTTCCAAGCTCTAAGAAGCGGAAGGCTGACACTATTCATCCTATAGCCAAAGAAAAACGTGAAATACCTCTCAAAAAATCAAGACCAGCTAGGCCAGCCTTTGATATGCCTCCGCAAGAAATCCCTAAGCCTAGAGAAACATCACAGGGGGACACAGAAGCTCCAATGGGGTAGGTGAATGTCGAGGAAGAGGACATATTTGAGAAAGCTACAAACATAGCACTGGCGGATCTTGTTGATAATACAAAACAAGTTGAGAATCAAGGGTATGAGGAAAATCAGGAGTTCTTGCAGCAAGAGCAAGAATAGGAACAAGGGGCCCTGCAGCCATAATTGGGAGAACAATTTGTACCCCTACAGCCAGAATTGACTAAACAACCTGAATCCCTGCAGCTGGTACTATATGGAGAGAAATCATTAGTGCTAAGAAAAATCTTGGTAGGAATACATAACCCCCCTAATTTTATAGTACGCCCAGTAATTCTGAACTTATGGAAAGACATACAAAGCAGGGAGGAAGAATGGAAGGAGAAGAAATGCAGGCTAGAGAAGGAAATTCAAAAGACAGATGAAGTGACTGAGGATAAGAATGAGGAAGTTGATGCTTTAAAGGAAAAAGTGGACAATATTGTAGCCTTGGTACCATAGATTTTAGAATGCAGGACCCCTCCAAGGGTCTATGCTTTGCGTTTGAAGGAAAATATATTTCTTTTAAGCTAGCAAGGATTGTCTCAGGTTTGAACCCTTCCATTGAGACTCCTATTAAATTTTTCAATGCTTATTAGATTGCTTCCCCTAAGATGAAGAATTTTTTGTGTGAATTCTATTTTCATAATTATGTTGTGACTCAAGACCGTGATTGGAATCCATTGTTGTATGTTGGGGATGTCCAATTAAGGGCATTTATGTCCTAGGTATAGAATGAGATCAGTTGGGGATAGCAATACGGGGCTTATAGGCAAATGGAATCCAACATCCCTCTGCCCATCAGGGCTAAATCAAGAAACCCAAGGGACATTTACAAGGATTGGCTCAAAATTATTTAGAGACCTAGCTATGGTAATAGGATCATGCCTTGGATAGAAGTAGTTTATAGTGAATATGAGGTGGTGGCAAAAGAAAAAGAGGAAATTATGAAGGGATACCTGTCACAAAGATGGAATAGCCTAACTGATAAGCTAAAACAAGTTGAGCCCCACTCTATACAGAACTATGTTGCAACACTTAAAAGAATTGCAAGATACATATAGATTAGAAGGACAAAGGGACGATTTTGGCTTCCATTGGCTTTTCAGCCACCCATCCTGATGTGGCCCATGCCAAATTTCAAGTATTACCACTATGACATTGTTGAAGAGAGACAAAGATGGAACAAATTGGACAGACAGCAAGGGTTCTATTGGGATCCTAATTCATGCACAACAAGCACTAATTTAGGACAGTTGGTGGTTACAAATTTTAGGGCACTAACTAAGCAGAAGAACAACCCTTCCCCTGCTGGAGGACCAATGAAACCTTAGCTTGGGGGGAGTGATGAGTCTAATTTATGGTTTAATTTTGGTAGAATTTATGATCTATTTGCTAAATTTGGCATGGACCTTGATGTTTGAATGTTGATATTTCCTCAAAACCATAGACATTGGGCCTAATTTTATTTCTACAAATCTTTAATGACATTGACATGTTATATGGACTATCTGTGTTAATTCTACATGTGGATTAATTAATGTTCTTTAAGATAGTTATAGATATGTGATTATTGTGCATACTAATATTTCCATGCAGATATGATTAGAGTCCTACAAAATGGAGGAAGACTCTGATAGTTGGTCATTCGTCGTAATGGTCAACAAGGTGGCCATTTGAAGATCAATGGAGGGAAGACTCTCGACGGCAAGAGATTCCTCATTTCAATCAAAGTTGTAATCACCTTGTAAATGGTCTTTATTGTTGTTGAGCGAATATAGGCCTTATTGTTGTGCTAAATTTGTGTTAAGGTAGCATGCTTGACCAAATTCCGTGCATGCGTAACCGTCTCTCCACTTTTCATGCTTTCCCTAAAGTGGTGTCCTCTTAATTTGTTGGAGTTGACCATCTTGCTAGGTGATTTGTTAGTAGCTTATTTTCCTATAAATAAGACCCAGATGCTCCTTCTCAAGAGGTTGCGTGATCTGATGATGTACTCGCATTCTTATATTTTTAGCAATACAGTCATGATGCTCTATTGTACTTGTGTTTTCCCATGAATGAAATGATTTTATAAGCTTGTGCATCTAAGTTTTCATTAGTTTTAGAGGATATTCATCCAAGGGATCCCACTTGGTGAGCATTCCATCCTTTAGTTTAGTTATTTTTTTTGTTTAGTAATTAGTTAAGAATTTGGCACTGCATGCTCATGTAGCCACTAGAATTTCATTTTGTGACTGTTCTTGCAACCAACGTAGATAGATTAGTTTCTTGTTTGTTTGCCCAGATTTTCATTTTTGTCATGCATTTCAGCTTAGTATTGTTGTTGGTTGATTTTCAGCATTTATGTTATTCCTTTCCAAGCAATTTACTTTTAGCATTGTGTCTTTCTTAGTTGTAGAATGAAAATGGCTACTTTGGATCCTTAGTGCACATACTATGCTAACCCATTTCAAGTTCACGTCCCTGGTTTGACAAGTTAAATGCACCTTCATGATTATTGAAATGGTTATTCAGTTTAGATGTCCAATCTCTGAATCACAGTTGTAAGGGCTTAGTTGTTAAATCATTGTTGGAGGCCAATAGGGAGGTCCCTAAAAGTTCTATTCTACATAAAACTTATAGGAATCTTAATAGGTGTCCTTTCCAAAAAAAAATCATTAGGAAAGAGATCACAAGGTGTAAATATTGGCTTTCAACCTCAATGGTGAGTCAATCAGACCTAGATCTCAGTCCTTAGGATAATAGGGTAGATCTAGAATTAAATTGGAATGAATTGAAACACTTAAATTAAATGAACAATAAGACCTAATATGTAAAATGAAAATTCCCAAAGATACAAAGACTAAAATGATAGCTTGTAGGCAGATCTGAGAAGGGTTTAAACACATGTACCTATCACCAAAAGTTGTTTTCGAGGTTTGCTAAAGGACAAATTCGCCCTAGGGAAAATGGGTCTCGATGGTCCTTTCTAAAACTATTTAAACTAAATTTGTATCCCTATGTCTGCACTCTACTCCTATACCTACAAATCTTTGTTTCCAAATCTAGACTTGCAATAAATCTACAAATTAAAAATGTGTATTTGTATGGGGGTTTACCTCAGTCAAACCCCAAGTTTGGTAATTAAACCTTGATGAAAGACAAATATCTGATAAATGACAGTGTGTGAGCTCTAACATCAAGTGTGTCTAAGGTTTTTATGACCTAAAATGCAAAGAAACCTTACTCAAGTGCATTAGAGTATGATTCATATTTGAAAAATGACAAAGATTCACTTAGGCAGAAGTCAAAACACCCCAAATAAATCCAAAATACAATGATACCTTATTATAGGTTGCTAGTAGAATGGAGCTTGAATATGAGAACACTAGGAAACAAGTCATTAGGTGAGAGGAAATGGAAAAATTCACCCCTCAAACGTATAATCCATCATGCTCTTCTATTGGCATCAACCTTAAATCATGTGACAAGACTTGATCAAATATGAAGATGGGCTTGAAGACCTACAATATCAAATAGTGCTACTCCAAAACTCTGAATTTTTCTTGTTAGAATGCTCTTTCTTTCACCTTATTTCTTCTCCTTCTCATTTCTTATATCTCACTAGTTTGAAATGGTGAAAATACTAGGCTTTTATAGGAATTTCTCTAATTTCTTGAATATTAGATCCTGATAGCCAATTTTTACAACTTGAATTTGAGACCTTAAAATTCTACCAAAAACATGTTTTAAATTGGGTTATAGGACTTAAACGGGACCTATTCACCCTTGGGAGAATGGGTCCTGGCCTATAAGTACAAGACACATATATGCCATGATGTTTTAATTATTGATTACATTTATTAAATGTTGGTTCTCCTTTCAGAAAATAGGAAAAATAAGGCTTTGTGATACATAATAAATGGAATTAGGGCCTATTTAGGAAGGTTGAAAATGCATAAGTGTAAGGTCACTAAAATAGGTCCAAACTAAGCATGAAATTGTATTATCACCTACAAGGGAGTACAATTTCCTATGCTACATTCAGCCCCCACTTTAGTGGCCATATGACACTACGTGCATATGCAAGCTAAAGTACTTGAAAGTAAATTATGCTTCATAAAAGGATACTCATGTGGATATTGTAATTCATTTGTGAATTGGGAGAATGAAGCCCCCGATGTAGTTATCTACAAAACCACAATGTTAGGAACCACATCCTACAAAATTGATTCATTACCTATTAAAAATCATCTTAAAACATGTTAAACTTCTACGAAGAATCAAATTTGAGGGTAGATGTATGCCCCTTGACTCCACTTGCCTTATAGAGTTGGAATCAGGTTTGCAATCTACCCTCATCAAATTTCTAGGTTGAAATTATTACGATAGGGCTATGATATCACAACACCATCTATCAGTAAACATTAGATTGATTGGGGATGGAACTACAAATCCAACATAATAAATGGCATCAAAGATGGAGTTTTGTAGGCCCTATTATGGTGATTTGAGTGAAATATACTATTAAGAAACTTTACTATATGTTAGTGCAAAATCATATATTTTTACTATCATTTTGACATTTACCATTTGGATATTACCTTGTTGCAGAGGAGTGAAGATGTTGAGTTGATGACCCTATGAGCCCTCAATATTAGAGGTTCTATGATCCAGGATTGTCGATGGAAACATCTCACTGGAGGTGAGGTTTTTGTACCTTTTCCCAATGATTTTCCTTTACATTTTGCACTATTTATGCCCTTTTTCTAAACGTCATGAGGACCCCATCCCAAAATGGAGACCTTGTCCCATTTTGGTGACCCTATCCTAGATCCCCCATCCAGAAATGGTGGCCTTTTCCCATTTTAGGAAAAATATCCTTGGGCAGTTTTTCTTTGCTATTATATGTTTAGTTGACCTATTTTGCTTCTTTCAAATTCTACCACGCGCTTAACAACGATTAGGAGGATGACTCTTCTCTTTCCTCAAAGAGCAGGTTACCCAACTAACTAAGGAGGAGATGGAGACTCTTTATGTTACTAGGTTATTTTAGATATATCTCATGCCACCCATGAGATATCATGATTTGATGTTGATGGCACCGGTAGAGAGATGAGATTCAAATACTTGTATGTTTTGTCTCCCAATCAGGGAGATAACAGTGACACTAAAGTATGTACATCATATTTTTAGGATACCCATTTGGGTGAGACTATCCACTTGGAGGAGGATAGCACATGGCAACTGATGAGGTGTGACATCCAATACTGTATCGGTCGCCCTATTGCTCCTAAGGATATTGGGCTTGTGTCGAGCTCCAATTGCTTCCATATTCTTTCTCTCCATTACTTTGATGGATTATGTGTGATCATTGCACTAGCACTTATTCTTGATAGATGAGGCGCACACCTTGAGGGAGGCCTCATTCACACCATTTATGATATGGAGCAACATCATACCATATATGTTGTAGTATGCTAGTTGATCTCTATTATGATCTTCTCCATTTTTTTATCGTGAGATTCATAGTATAGTGCATTGTACACTCCTTCAAGTGTGGGCCTTCAAGCATATCACATGCACTAGACCTACTGGTTTTCCTACCATAGCTACCCTTGGTTATCCAAGAGCATACAACTATACTTTGAGGCTATCTTGGTAGTGCATAGATCTACACTAGAGAGTCTGGTTTGATCAATTAGAGGAGGATGGTATAGTGTGGAGAACTTATAGGACTATACTGTAGTGGCCAGATCATACATAACAACTGACCAAGATGTAGCAAGATAGATTGATGGTTGGATGCCATGACTATATTGTTATGCCATTTTACTATGATTGTGTCATGCATCAGTTCGGGCAAGTTTAGGTAGCACCTAGGCCATGACCTACATATTTGAGAGTTACACAAAGTGGTGCCAAGCTAGGAGACATTTGTCATCCTACGATTGATGACATCTATTTCAGTGATTCAAATGATGAGGAACAAGATGCGCCCCCAACATCTGATTTGGATGATGTGGGAACCACTATATGATATGAGAGATGGTGGATGATAGCACAACCTCCACACATATTCCCTAATGATCATCTCGTAGGTGATGACTAGCCTCTTCTAGGTCACAGAGATGAGAGAGAGGATGTGATCGTGGATGGAGATACTACAAATGATGATGACAAGATTGAGGATACAAAAGATGATCAACAACCAATGGGAGGGGAGACAACAAAGGCCATGGATGCCCCTGATGAGACATTGACATCTCGTCCTCACGTCACCCGAGAATGGACAACGATTATAGCAAGCACCTCATCCCATGAGTGTGGAGAGTGAAGTCATGCTACTCCTACCATTGGAGGAGTTTTGATAGGGTAGTTACTATATCCTATCGATATCTTGACTAGCAGACTAGTGATCTAGGTGATGATATGTGATTTATCTTTTAAATTTTTTAGTTATGCATTAATTATGATATATAGTATTTTGACTTGCATTATGTTTTCTTTCTTATGTGTTGGTACATAAGAGTGGCTAGACTTATTTAGGGTGAGTCACTGCAAATATGATACCACCTATTCCCCCACACCAGGCGATACAAGTGGAGCATAGTCCACCACCTAGCATGGGGAACCATGTTGACCTCTTCGAGCCTTTAGCCAAGTGGAGAACAACTTATGAGGATGTTATGAGGATAATTGAGGAGTTTAGAGCTAGAGAGGACGAGTCTACAGCCACGTAGGAGGATCTTAGAGTTTCCTACAAGGATCTCAAGACCACCTATGAGGAGCTTCAAGCCACTTGGGTTCCTTTAAACAGTGAGGCATAGGCTTTCATGTGGTTGAAACTAAACAAGTTGTAGATGAAGCTTGCTATAGTACAAGTGGACAGGGATCAAATATATCAAGAGCATCATGTCACTCTAGTTCGTAAGGGTATAGCTTTAGGCCAAGTTCATGGCTTACAGATGAGATCTATGAGCCACTCACGATCCACTATTTCTCAACGAGCACTACTAGTAGGCCCCAAATATTTTGGTAGCCATAGGCCTCTCCCGATCTACTATGTTGTACTATGCCATATTTTGTTATCATGGTGATCATGTATATAAACCTTATAATTGCTATATATGTGAGGATATTTTTATGTTGTTTTGAATTAGATGTTAATTTAATCTATTAAAAAATCTATGTAAGATTATTTAATAAATTTTTCCATGATCTAATGTTATGTGATCTAACCTAAACACTTATGTTTACGTAGATACTTCATTTTGATTAAGTGTAATTGTGTTAAACTAAATTCCCTTATGATCTAATTTTAGAAATTAAAGCATGTAATAATCTAATCTAACACAACACACACATATGATTGAATGAATAGTATGTGCAAAAGAAAGTAATAATTCAAACTAATGAACAATTACTTCAAAATAATTCAAGACACACCAAAAATGTTTGTCAAGAATGAAGCAATGTGAGATAAAATGGAAAACTATCTACTTAATCTAACAACATGCTTTAATATGCATAATATTCAAAAGAAATGTTAAGTGTAATATATGTGCAAATGTGTAGCATTTATAGGCTCTTTGAGAGGTGTACCATCCATTTTCATTAATATATACGCTCCAAACCCATAACCTTCATCAATTATAGAAGGGCCTAACCAGTTTGGACTAAACTTTCCTTTTTCATCTAAAGCAGCATTAACATTGTGTTGATTTTCATATAACACCAATTCTCCCTTGTTAAATGAGCGAGGAATGACATTATCATTGTAACTACACTGCATAATTTTAGAATAAGATTGGAGATGCTCAAGAGTATTTATACACTATTCATCAAGTATTTCAAGTTGTTGTAATTGTTATTCTTTGTAGCTGTTATCATCAATAAGGCCCTAAGAGAAACTTGTAATGAAGTAATTTCTAACTCCAAGTGCATTATTGCATCCACACCATAAACACGGTTATAAGGTGTATTTACTGTAGATATTCAAATACTTGTGCAATAAGCCCACAATGCATGATACAATTAAGTGTGTCAATCCTCGTTATGTTTACTATCTTTTGCAAGATTTGTTCAAGCATTTTATTTGTTGCTTCCACTTGACCATTAGATTGTAGGTAATATGGTGTTGAAAAATGATGTTGAATGTGAAATGTGTCCAATAATTTCTTTACTTCATTATTCTTAAATGGTGTCCCATTGTCTGAAACTAATGTAGAAGGAAGACCAAATATACCAATGATGTTTTCCAAGATGAAATGACAAATTGCATTAGTAGTCATGAAACGAAGAGGAATTTCCTCTACCCACTTCATGAAGTAATTTTTTTATGATAATTATAAACATATGTCCAAAAGAGAAGGGAGGGGAAATTTTTCTAATGAGATCCAAATCCAAAACCAAAAATGGCCAAATAGGATCTTGGGCATGAATTTTGGAAGCAAGAGTGTGAATCAAATTGTTATTCTCTTGACATTTGTGACACTTCTTGATATGATCAAAGCAATCTTGTTGCATGCTTCTCCAATAGTATCCTATGTGAATTAACTTTTGAACTAGCGATCTTCTGCAAAAATTCCCCTCGTAGGCCCCTACATGAGCTTCCTCAAGGGCTATAGGAATTTTTGATTGTTTAAGGCATCAAACCAAAATACCACTGAAGGATCGTCTATATAAGACATCCACTAGGATTATATATCTAGTTGTAATTTTTCGAATACGAGCTCTAGTGTTTTTAGTAGTTGATTCAGGAAAGGTGCCCTCTTTTAAGTAATTGAATATCAGTGAGTACCATTCACTAGAGGCTTCAATATTGGAAACTAGTTTGTCTTTCATCTTTTCATCTATTCAAGGTTTTGTGATTGTGTGAACTATGAATGTAAATTCCATGGAAGGATCTTCAAGAGAAACAAGGGAAGCAACACTTTCCATTGCATCTACATGTTGATTATCCTTTCGTGGATCATTGTCAATGGTGTAAGATTTAAAACTTTCTAATAATATCATCATAAGGTTTTTTGTATTGAGATAACTTGTCATTTTTTTCTTCATAGGATTTGTTGATTTGTTTTATGATTAATTAATAATTTCCAAATATGCAAATGTGTTGAACACCTAAGGATAAGGCTACACGTATCCCAACAATTAGGGTCTCATACTCCACAATGTTGTTTGTACATAAGAAGTTTAAACAGTAAATAAGGGAATAAGAATTCTTGAAGGTAGGATTAATATAACCCTTGCTCTAGAGTCGGCTCGACACTTAGAACCATCAAAATACAATTCCCATGTTTCATTCTCTATTGTTAACACATTCTCATCGAGGAATGAGTCATGAGTGGGTAATTCTAATGTTTATGAAGCATCAACTAAGTGGTTGGTCAAAGCTTTTCCTTTAATCACCTTTTGAGGAATAAATTTAAGATCAAATTCAATTAACAACATAACCCACTTAGCTAAACGTCCCGACAAATCTTTTTAGTAAAAAATATATTTTAAAGGATCAAATTTCATGACAAAATGCACTTATTCATTTAATAAATAATGTCTTAATTTACTAGTAGCAAACACAAGAGCCAAAAAATTCAGCTAATGTAATAAATAGGATGTTCTTTTCCATTTTCATCTTGTTGAGCTAATAATGCAGCTAGAGTATGAGTTGATGTTGATATGTAAAGAGTGAACAATTTTCCTTGAATAGCAGGTTGCAAGATGGGAGGATTAGCTAGATATTCTTTCAAAATTTCAAAATTCTTTTGACAATCTTCACTCCATTTAAATTTTGATTCCTTCTTAAGGAGTTGAGCAAAATGAAGAGTTTGATCTTCCAATGATGCAACAAAACAACAGATAGCTTGAATCTTGCCTTGTAAACTACAAAATTAAGAAATTTTCTTAGAAGGTGGCATGTTTATTATAGCGTCAATCTTCTTTGTCTCCACCTCAATTCCTCTATGTGACACTATAAAACCCAAAAAAAATCCACTATCCACACCAAAGACGTATTTCTTCAGGTTCAATCTCATGTTGTACTTGTGAATTCTTTCAAAGATTTTATGAAGGATTTTGACATGATCTTGATGAGTGATAGATTTAGCCAAAATATCATCATCATGGTCTTCCAAAATTTTATGGATAAAATCATGGAATATTTATGTCATAGCTCTTTGGTATGTTGCTCCAACATTTTTCAATGCAAAAGGCATGACAACCCAACAAAATGTTCCCCAAGGTGTAGTAAAAGTTATCTTGTATTGATCTTGGGGGTTGATGAATACTTGATTATATCTTAAAAATCCATCCATGAATGACAATAAAGCATGTCCTATGATGGAATCTACTATCATGTCGATAATAGGAAGTGGAAATCATCTTTTAAAGATTCTTTATTTAGATTGTGAAAATTCATACACATCCTAATTCGATTGTTGGGTTTTACCACCACTATAATGTTGGACATCCAAGGAGAATAATCAATAGGATGGATAAAACCTAAATCTAAGAGCTTTTCAATTTTAGCTTTGACCAACAAAGCTATCTTAGGATTCATCTTGTGTATCTTTTGTCTCACAAGTTTAGCATATTTCTCAAGAACAATGTTGTGTGTTACTATCTTAGCATCAATACTCGACATATCTGAATAAGTCCAAGCAAATATTTTAGGAAATTCATATAATAATGTTGCATGATCTTCTTGTTCATCATCATCAAGACACTTTCCTATTTGAATCACCTTCTCTTCATTAGATGTATCCATTGGTATGTTTGTTGTATCTCCCACAAGTAGTGTACTTTTATTCAGAAGCTCATGAATTTGTTGATCTTTATCTTGTTCAATATCACTTGTTTTAGCTTCATCTCCAAATTATCCTTTAGAATTTAAGGTATATTTGAATCTTCGATTGTGATGATGAGTTGGTAAATTATCATAGACTCCCAAAAGTTATGTTAGGGCTTCATCATTTTGAAAATAATCCGTTGGCATATCCTCACTTGTGGTATCTATTAAGTCAGGACACATCAATGTGAGAGTTATCTTAAGAGCATCTTTTGTAATAGTGTTGATATTAAGTGAGGGATTTTTTTATGCTTTTTTTTATCTTTGAAGGAAAATACCCAAGAATTATTGTATGTTAGTCTCTATAGGAAATCTAATGCATTGTTCTTTCACTTCACATCCTTTTCCATTATAGCCAAGTTGTTTCAAGAGTTGATATCCTCTTCCATAAAGAGCTTTCATTTCTTTCGGGGATTATGGCTTCTCATGATCAATGTCATCATAATTGGTTGTGTAATTTGTGTCTTCTTATTTTCTAAAAGTTATCAACTTATATGCTTGTGATGATTATGCTTCATGTTGTGTTGATACTATGGTTGTTTCTTTTTCCTTTCTTGATTCTTTTGTTGTGATTTTCTATTCTTCTGTGAATGTAGGTGTAAAATATAATGAACCCCAATCATCATCCAATAGTTTTGTGATTTTTAAAAATCACTTCTCTTTCTCTTCTTCATGCACCAATTCCACTTTTGAAATTGGTATTAATATTTTCAAAGGACTCTTCATTCTCATTTAAGTTTGCAAAAAAATTTCCGATTGTAAGTCTGCTTTAATTGTGTATACTTTTTTTATAAGTGTATTTCATTAGATGATGAAGTGTTGAAGGAGATCCATTCATTTCATGAATCCATGGCCTACCCAAGAGAATATTATATGAAAGTTCTTCGGGCATGACATGGATAGTAGTTTACAATGTAACCCTGCCAACTTTTACAAGTAATGTTATCACACCAAGTGGTTGCTTTCCCACATTATCAAAACCATGGATAGATAAAGAATTTGGTTGAATTTTAGTCTTTTCCTCTCCAATTTTATCCAACGGGTTTACACTACAAATATTGAGTGTCGAACCATTATCAATGAGAGTATGCTTAATGCCAAACTTTTTAATGCTAGCCACTATCATCAAAGCCTCATTTTTTTTTATATTTTCAAAGGAGGTAACTCTTCTTGATAAAAAATAATATCTATATTGACCAAGTTCATACCTTGAATTAGGGTTTCTACATCATTTGGTTGTGCACTAGGAGGGACCAAAACTTGTTGCAAATAATTTTGAAGCATGCTATGATATTTAGGAGATGCTTGAAAGAGATCCCATAAAGAAATCTTAGTAGGAGTGTTGTGAAGTTTCTCCACAAGATCATACTCCTTTCTACTATACGAAGGTAGACAAGGAGCACTAGGCAAAAAGGGTTGGGGAAGTGGTATCGATGTAGGAATGGTTTTTGGTTGTCTATTATTCCTTGTGTTATATGTATGAGCAATGGTATGATAAATTGGTTGTTGTGAAACATTTTTAATAGTGATTTTTCTTGTAAAATTTAAGATATATCCTAAAGATTTTAGTTTTTTTGAGGTGGTCCTAGGATAAGCACAATATTGGTTTGATTTTTTTGTTGTTGTGAGGGTGGGTAGATGATAAGTTGAGGTGTGATTGCATTGACTACTCTTTGTTGTGTTTTGATATTACAAGCCTTAGTGGAAAATATTGGTGAGATGAAATAATCAAGGGATTCATCTAACATATCAAATTAATCACTACTAAAAGGCTTGAGGGATAAGTGTACTTGTAGAAAGAGATCTGACATGATCAGATGACTATGCTTTATCCAAGGTTAATCATTTAATGTACGCTTTTTTGGTTAAATGTTTTAGTATGGTCTATGGTTTTAACTATGTGCAAAAATGAAAACTGGTCTATGTTGATTATGCAATGAAAAATCAAAATAAGTGTCTACAAATTTGAAGCTATCAAATATTGAAAAGCAACAAATTTTCCCAACTTTTTTCAAAATGCAGGTAAAAGGACAGATTTCTTTAATATGAAAAAATATTGCTCCAGAATTCCAAAACACAGATTTACCAGCAAAAACAAAAAGCAGACACAGATATAGAAATGCATACAGAAAACTTGACAGGACACCTATACCAGAACAAATTCACCCTTGGGAAGATGAGTCCTTGCTTAGGGTTTTGGAAAATGAAAAGCTAAGTGTTTGTGTTACTATTTATATTTACTTTTTACAGTTACAAAGTGTTACTACAGTGACAGTATTTTCCAGGATGTTGATAAAATGTAAATGCAATTTTATGCCAATGTATGAATAAAATGACAACTTTTTTTAGTACAATTTTGGATGTAATTATGATCTAAATGACTAAAACACACTTTAATACAATCTAATATGTAGAATTTAGGTAATATTTTTGGATTTTTATGATTAAATGATGTAAACATGTAATATGCAATTTTATGCCAATGTATGAATAAAATGACAACTTATTTTAGTACAATTGTTGGATGTAATTCTGATCTAAATGACTAAAACACACTTTAATGCAATCTAATATGTAGAATGTAGGTAATAGATTTGGATTTTTATGATTTTAAATGATGTAAACATGTAATATGTAACCCTAAATGTAATACAAAACCTAAATCTAGGGTTTTAAAGATCTCCAAATCATAAAAGTAGAATGTACAATGCCAAGTTCACCAAAATCAAATGTTGTGAAAAGGGAGATCCCTAAAAGTTCTATTGTACATAAAACTTATAGGAATATTAATAGGTGTCCATTCCCAAAATGTATTTCATTAGGAAAGAGATTAGAAGGTGTAAATATTGAATTTCAACCTCAATGGTGAGTCAATCAGACCTAGATCTCAGTCCTTAGGACAATAGGGTAGATCTAGAATTAAATCGGAATGAATTGAAACACTAAAATTAAAAGAACGATAAGACATAATATGTAAAATACAAATTTTTGAAGATACAAAGACTGAAATGACAGTTTGCAAGAAAATTTGAGAAGGTTTTGAACACATGCACCTATCATCAAAAGTTATTTTTGAGGTTTGTTGAAGCTCAGATTTTCCCTAGGGAAAATGGGTCTTGGTAGTTCTTTCTAAAACTATAAAAACTGAATTTGTAGCCCTTTCTCTACACTCTGCTCCTGTATCTATAAATATTTGTTTATGTATATAGACTTGTAATAAATATACAAACAAAAAAAGTTTGTTTGTTTGTATGGGGGTTTGCCTCAGTTAAACCCCAAGTTTTGTAATTAAACCTTGATAAAAGATAAAGATCTGATAAATGAGAGTGTGTGAGCTCTAACCTCAAATGCATATAAGGTTGCTATGAGATAAAATACAAAGAAGCCCTACTCAAGTTCATTAGATTATGATTCCTATATGAAAAATGACAAATATTCACTTAGGGAGAAGTCAAAACACCCCAAATAAATCTGAAATATAATGATACCTTGTTGTAGGTTGCTAGTAGAATGAAGCTTGAAGATGAGAACACTAGGAAACAAGTCATTAGGTGAGAGGAAATGGCCAAATTCACCCCTCAAACCTAGAATCCATTATGATCTTCTATTGGCATCAACCTTCATTCATGTGACAAGACTTGATCAAATATAAAAATGGGCTTGAAGACCTACGATATCAAATAGTACTACTCCAAGACTCTAATTTTTGCTTGTTAGAATGCTCTTTCTTTCGCCTTAGTTCTTCTCCTCATTTCTTATCTCTCTCTAGTTTGAAATGGTGAAAAGATGGCTTTTATAGGCATTTCTCTAATTTCCTGAATATTAGATCCTGATAGTTGACATTTACAACTTGAATTTGAGACCTTGAAATGCCACCAAAAACATAATTTAAATTGGGTCTTAGGACTTAAAGGGGACCCATTTTCCCTTGGGTGAATGGGTCCTGGCCTATAATTCCAAGACACACATATGCCATGATTTTTTAATTATTGATTCATTTATTAAATGTCGATTCTCCTTTCAGAAAATGGGAAAAATAAGGCTTTGGGATGCATAATAAAGGGAATTAGGGCCTATTTAGGAGGGGTGAAAATGCATAAATGTGAGGTCACTAAAATAGGTCCAAACTAAGCATGAAATTGTACTACCACCTACAAGGGAGTATAATTTCCTATGCTACACTAGGTAAGGTATTGGAGGGGGGGAATAGGTGGTGGGGAAATAAGTGGGGTTACTCGATGTGCCTCGGGTCTATCCTGAGGTATTCCTCTACCTGTACCTTGGAAATGTCTCATATCAAAGTAGTTGGCATGCTTACCCTGGACAAATTTAGCATATAGTTTTCACAAAAAATATTGTGGGACATCAAGATTGTTGTTGGGTGGTTTATCAAAAACCATCCACCAACAATCCCAAAAATTATCTAGGATACCTCGATGTGTGCACCATTTAATCGAATATTTAGGCTTGTGCACATCAATGGGTTGTTTAGTTTTAGGATTGATAAATAGTTGTGATAATTGGGCTTTCATAATGTCAAGTTCCCTTAGTTCATCATACAATAAGCCATCAGCATATTGTTTCCTCATGGCCTCTCTCCACTCTAAAAAGGTAATATGTTGGTTAGTGAGAGTTTCAACATTGGAAATTATTGATTCTAATGTGGTTTTTCATATTAGACAAGTGAGGGTACCTGTCGTATAACTAAAAATGCTTCTCAATTCATTTAAATTGCCATGGATGAGGTCTTGAATAGAGGGTTAGTTTTTTAAGGGAGCATTTGGTGGTGGAGGAGGATTATACTGCATAGGGTTTTATCTAGAATAGGATTGGGATTCTCAGCCATTAGAAAAACCTATTTTTGCACTAAAATTCTTCTAAAATAATGCAAAAATAAAAAAATTAAAGAAAAAAATTAGAAACCAACATACCTATGATTGGAGGGTAATTTTTGGAGTTGAATAAAGCTCAAAATGGATACTCGTTAGGTTTAGTCACTCAACTTCATGCTCAGTAGGAAACAGGGCAAGAAAAAATGAGTTTTGGCCTACTTTTTTTTATGGCAAAGGAAATGGATATATGTTTCGTTTACATTATTTTTTTACAAAAGTGTTGGGTTTGGTTTGTCCCTTAGTTTATAACTAAAGGACAACATAGACCTATCGTATTATATATGAACTATTAATATAAACTATAATTTATATTATATATATAATATTATTATATATTATATTATATTATAATATTATAATATATATATGTAATATTATAATGTAATAAATATTAATATTATAATATGATATATATCAATTTTATTTTTTTATCATTAAATTGCTGCTAAGGGGAAACACCCTATATTGATATCAAAAAATGAGTTACATTGTCTTTCATTTTCTATAAAAAACCCCAAGACACAAACCAACCCCTGTACAAAAATGGCTTGCAGCCCTATTTCTTACATACAAAATGGTCATAGGCTCGCCTGCTATACCCCTACCAAAAACCATTACCCTTGACCAAAAACACAGAGCAAACCCTATTCTTTAACCGAACTGACACATGCCATTACGGCTACCATAAACAGATTGAATCATATAAATAAACTTTTACAGAAAAAAAAATACACAGCCTAACCTTACTCTTTCCTACAACACCTTAAGCTTCATCCATTACCGAGCTTGCCTTTCTCAATCCTCCTCATTATCTGACGCCGCCCTCTTCTTGTAGGCCAAATAGTCCACCACCACTGGACAATTCATGCCACAATTCTGGTGAATCGGTCCTTTCACCTTATGTTCAAGGTCTCTACTATCATTCGAAATCCACTCTTCTCTCATGCCAAGTTCCTAGTCATCATCATCACCCACAACTATCTCACCCACTATCCCTTCATCCTCCACATATTTCATGGCCCAACCATGAGGTGGGTCTACCATCATTTTCATAGCTCTAAGCAGGAAGAAGATGCCTCTCTCTCTTTCATCCCATAATTTTGCAAACCCTATCAAGTCGATAGTTGTTATCAGTGGAAACTTCAACACCTCCCCACCATTCTGACACATCATGTAGTAATTTTATGGAATTGGGATCATTAGGTAGCCATCAATGTTATCCAGGGCTTCATCAATATCTCCCAGCCACACGTGGATGAAGACCATCTAGGTCAATTTATTTTCTCTCGCCTTGGATAAGCCCATATGAATCAGCATTTCCAAAAACATGGCAAGAATATCTACATTCAACCTAAATCTCTGGTATGCCTTCAGAAATTCTGGTCCCAGCACCTTTTTGGTTTCCCAGAGAATCAGCAGATGGGAGGAAGCCACAAGCCCTCTCAATCTTTTATCAATTATCTCTCCCACAAAGGATTGTTTTTTTATTTTCAGTATTTAGAAACAGTGGAGTATCCATTATTCACCACCCACATAAGCACGTTATTGTGTAAGCACCTTACTTATTCGCTCTAAAAATGGTTCATTCTCACTTTGCTTAAGTTATCACCAACCTTGGCCTTTTAACAAAAGATGGCCTTGCCTCATCATAATGATCAGTTCAAAATATGTGTTGTTTGAAGTGTGTCTACAAAACCACCTCCTTGCCAATGATACGAATATGCTTATTTGTGTAAAGTCATGCTTAACCCATCATTTCCTTTGCCTTGGGACTTGTTAATATGTCCTACTCCTCATCTTCTATTTATGGATTTTTTCTTGTCATTCTGATCTACTTTGATTTTATCCTTCATTATATGACGTGCTTTCTTGGTCGTCGATTATTCTGGTATCTCTAGTGTCCTTCCTTCGATTTATGGCTTAGAAATCCCCCCATTCCAGTCAATTCCTATCACCCCATCTTTTTTCTTATGTGTTACCACCTGACGCCTTTTTCACCAACTCATCCACCTTGTTGTTTCCTTCCCGGTATATGTGGCTTATTTGGAATGCCTCAAATTTACTTGTCAATTGTTTGATGCATTGCAACATATGATTTAACTTCCAGTTTGGAGCACTACCTCTTCTAATAGCATTGATAGTAATGAGGGAATCCCCTTCCAAATGAATATAATTTTCTCCAATCTCCAAACCCATCTGCAAACCAATGGCAGCTACTCAAAATTCCATTTCATTATTCGTGCACAATCCCAGGGAGATGGATTTTTTTGCTATATTTTTACCTTATGCATCCCTAGAAATACATCCTACTCCTCCTGAGCCATCGTTACCATGGGAGACTCCATCAAAATTGATTTTAATCCAACCTTCTTCTAACTCTTTCTATAGTACTT